>JAOWBJ010164659.1:0-11847 GCA_028566335.1 Monarda citriodora | reverse complement strand
TGCCCCCGCTTTTTACCAAAAATAGAAAGTGATACGCGGTACAGACCCGGGTTCGATTCCCAACGGGTGCATTTTTTTCTTTTTAATTCTACTTTTGGGCCTACTCTCACTCTACGGCAATAACTATTACTTAAATTAACATCTAATTTTTATTTTTAGTTTGCTTAATAAATTCCTTCACATTCCAATACAAAGAAAATTTAAGTTTAATTTTTCCCGCCGCAACGCGCGGTCACAACGCTAGTCCTGCATAATAAATGCCCACATAGTACCTTAAAAATCTATACCACCCGAAAAACATGATCTACCTTCGTCATTTCTTTACTGAATAATATTGATGTAGAAGGGAAGTGTATTATAACTCATATGTCGAAGTTCTAACAAATTTCTACAAATTATTGTGCCAGTTCAAATGTAAGCTGCATCTTTTAGATTATATTGGAAGTTTAATGGCCCGCCTTCTGGATTGACGGCTGACCACACAAACCAACACGAGTCTTTTGCGTACGCTTTGTTCTCATTCGCCACTCCCTGAAAAAATTTCGAGGAGGTCACCCATCTCACAATTGCTTGATGCCACACACGCTTAACTTTGGAGTTTTCATGGGTAGACTGACAAAAAAAATGCACGTTGTTGATATGAGTAGCACCAATCAATTCCTTTAAGCTCTATTCTAGTATGCAGTCCGATTCCTGCATACCCTTGAAATACATATCATTCTGGCATGTCTCGGTTCATCCATGCGTCTCTTCGCTTAACTTGCCCTTATAGGAGCTGCTCTTTGTCCGTGCATCTCGCACTGGCAATCACTCCCTACCTCTGCCCCGGACCTCTCAAGCCCATCAGCTTCCGCTTGGTTCGTCCCCGAACCATACCATACTAGGAAATGTTCACGCTCTGATACCACCTTTAACATCCCGTCTTCCGGATTGACGGCTGAATCCACAAACTAACACGAGTCATGTCTTGGTTCATCCATTTGCCTCATCTCTTAACTTTCCTTTATAGGATCCGCTCTTTGTCCGTGCCTCTCACACCGGTGATCACTCCCTACCTCTGCCTCGGACCTCACATGCCCACCAGCTTACTTGGTTCGTCCCAGACCACACCGTACTGGTAGAGGTTTAGGCTCTGATACCACCATTAACAACTTGTCTTCCGGATTGACAGCTAACACCACAAACTAACACGAGTCTTTCCAGTGTGCTTTGTCTTTACTCGCACACTCCCTGAGAAACTTCCCAGGAGGTCAGCCATCCCTCATTTGCCCCAGGCCAAACACGCTTAATTTTGGAGTTTTCATGGTAGGCTTCTGAAAGAAGATGCATCTTGTTACTATGAGTAACACCAATCAATTCCCGTAAGTTCTCCTCGAGTATGCAGTCTCAATCCTGCATACCCTTGAAATACCTTTCATTCCGGCATGTCTCGGTTCATCCATGTGCCATTTCGTTTAACTTGTCCTTATAAGAGCCGCTCTTTGTCCGTGCCTCTCGCACCTGCGATCACTCTTTTGTCCAAGATGTTACTTTGTGATCTCCAAAATGTTCATCTTGCGGGGGTGATGAAATATGCATGCAGGAGAGATGTTGCAGTGGCGTTTTGATGATGAAGATGAAGGTTGAAGAATTTGTTTTGTTCCTCATAAGGGTCGAGCTCAATGTTGTTTAGAGTTGTTTGTGTTCAGTAATCGCGCGTTTTGTAGTTAAGTGGAGTCACATTTTGTTTTAAACCGTAGACTATATTAGATGATGGGTCGAGATGTGTACATGTTACGGATTCAATTGTCTCGCATCGGTTGTGGAGACAACTGGTGTGGGGTATATGGACTAAATGGGCTCCCTCTCCTATCAGACTAGTATTTTCGGCTAAGTCTTCTCTCATTTGGTTTGTATCAATTGGTGCTTTCACTGAGAGCCCAAACGGCTCGGAGTGGTGGCCGGACAATCCGGTCGGGCAAAGAATCCAGACCAACGTAGCCGTGACCAACGAGAACTCGGAGTGGTGGCCCACAGAGTGGTGGCCTGGCAAAGAATCAGCCAGGAGTGGTGGCCCACGGAGTGGTGGCCTGACAAAGAATCAGCCGTGATCAACGAGGACGTTGGCCTGGCAAAGAATCGGCCGTGATCAACGAGGACGTGGCCCTTAAAGGGGGGTCGAATGTTACAGACTCAATTGTCCCACATCGGTTGTGGAGACAATTGATGTGGGGTATATAGACTAAATGAGCTCCCTCTCCTATCAGACTAGTCTTTTGGACTGAGTTCTCCCATTTGATCTGTATTTGTACATGTGCTGAGAAACGATTGGTCAAAACAAGTATAGCTGTTCACGCATATATGTACGTTGAGCTATCAGGTTTTTAATGGAAATTTTGTAACTTCTCATTTTACGAAATGAAATCTATGATTTCTCTGTGCAGAATGCTTGGCACTTCTTCAAATTTTATGTAGATAACCACTTGCTTTGATTTGGTTTATAGGATAATATAGTTTGGATGTTAGATTGAGTTGAACCACAAATACTTCAACACGTCTGGATCCTATTGACGTTTGATGCACTTCTATATTTTTTGAATTTGGAACACGTATCATGTTTATATTTGTTGGTTTGAGTTTTGGAGCAGAAACGTAAACACAAATAAGCAAACATAAACTATATATATACTCTGCTTTAAAGGCGATAGACGGGCCATCAAAAAATCGGTGCCGGCACCTAGCATATTAGTGACGGACGGCCAGTCTGTCACTGTTTGGAAATGGATCTGTCGGGGCTGGTCGCCAGCCACTGGTCCATGTTCAGCAACGGATGACTGTTCCTTCTTCGAACGATGACGGACAATCCGTAGCCAAAATCAGGTACGAAGAGCAAACGATCAACAACGACCGACATATGGTGATCGCCGATTGGCAACGAACTATCCATCATTGTTCTGAGATTTGACTTCCTTGACTGGCGACCCGTCAGTGACGGCTGTCCGTCGCCGTTGTCGGCTACGGAATTTTTCCATCACCATCAGAAATGGCTACGAGTTGACGGCTACGGAATTTTCAGTTTCAGCTTTGGATTTTTCCGTAGCCGTTCAACGAGAGTTTCTTGTTGTAATATTTTATTAATTCAAAGCGGTCGATATGGAAAAATTCTTGATTAAAATTAATAAGACGGAAAATTATTCATAAACATAATAGTAGTACTTATTAATCAGGCGTAATATTAAGCTAGAAGCCTAGAAGTATTAGTTTGTTGATGGTTTATATCATGCAATGATTAGACATGCTCTCAAAAAACTTGCTGGATTTATAAATTAATTTGAAGTCCCACTTAATCAGATTTTAATTATAAATGGCACAATCATGATAATGATGAAAAGGAATTTAAATCTAAATTCGACGTAAGAAAAGATTTGTTCGTTCACAAAAGTCTTAGCCTAAAACAAACTAACTACTACTACCTCCGTCTCATTTAATAGATCCCAAGTCCTGTGTCACACAGACCAAGGCAGCATTTAATGCCCTCTGTTAATCACTTTCAGAGCACTTTATTAGTGCATGTGCTTCATGATTAGTGCTTAAACTGTAGTGGATATTTACTGTAGGGGATATTTATTTTAAAGACTAATTTGGTGGGAATGGAATTTTTTGAATGCATTAAATGCATGTAAAAGCCTGTAAACGTGGGTAACAGAACAAATTTAAATCTCCCCCCTTTTTTTTGTACATGCACCTATCATTTGCTATAAATACAAGAGATCACACTCTCAGTCTCACTCTCGTTCTCACTAAAAAAAAAAAACAGAGATCATACAAAAAACTGTAAAAGCAATGGGAAGGGCTGGAGACATCTCCCAAGCGACTAGGTGTGCAATCCACAGCTTCCTCGTAGCCAGGCTGGAGAATGGAATGCACGACCATGGAACGATGAAGGAGGCTGCTGAGTTGTTCGGTGTATCGCGGCATACTATCCAGAGGATCTGGCTACCTGCAAGAGAGAAGATGCAAAGAGGTGAATCTACAGACTATGGAGTTTGCAAAAAAACTCGGCTAAGGAAGAAGAAGCATGACATTCAATTCTCAACAATCGAAGGCATTGCAAAGGAAAGCAGACAGACAATACGAGCAATGAGTGCTGCTTTAGGACCACAGATTTCTACAGCAACAGTTGGTAGGTATGCCAAAACAATGCTCAGACATCATTCCAATTCAATAAAGCCTCTTTTAACGGCCCCTAACATGCTTCAAAGGTTATCCTTTAGTCTACAAGCCTTACAAAAAGATTTTGTTGAAAACACTATCAAGTTCAAAAACATGGAGAATACAATACATATTGATGAGAAATGGTTCTATCTAACCACAAAAAATAAGAAATATTACTTGTCACCAATGGAGGCAGATCCCCTTAGGGTTACCAAGTCCAAAAATTTCATCCCAAAAGTCATGTTTTTATGTGCAGTTAGTAGACCAGTTTTAGGGAGTGAGGGTGAGATATTGTTTGATGGGAAGATAGGGATATGGCCTTTTGTGGAAGAAGTTACAGCTGTTAGGAATAGTATTAGGAGGCCTAAGGGAACAAAAGAGAAGAAACCAATTGACTCAATAACCAGGGAAGTGATCAAGAAGGCAGTTTTACAAGAGGTACATGTTTCTAACTGTTTCAATTACAAAATTGTAAAGGTCATCACATTTTCTAACTGATTTGTATGTGTTGGACAATTAATTCAGGTCATTCCAGCTATAAAGCAGAAGTGGCCATCATTTTTGTCCAAGGAGATACAAATTCAGCAAGATAATGCTAGAACACATATCCAGAATTCAGATTCAGATTTCCAAGCTTTAGCAAACACAGATGGATTCAAAATTAGCTTGGTGCAGCAACCACCTAACTCTCCAGACCTCAATGCAAATGATTTGGGGTTTTTTAGTGCTATTCAAAGCTTACAACAGAGGATAAAATGCAAGGATGCAGAGGAGTTAATTGTGGCTGTGCAAACATGTTTCATGCAGTTAGAACCTATGACAATCAACAAAGTGTTCTTACAACTTCAGTGTGTATTGGTGGAGGTGTTAAAGGTTAGAGGACATAACAACTACAAGCAACCACACATGAAGAAGAACACTTTACTGAGGTTAGGTATTCTACCACAAAATTTGACAGTACCAGAGTATTTGGTCAGAGAAGCAGTGGATGTATTACTGGCTGAAGAAATGACTGAAGGCTTGGATCTATTACTGGATTCACTAGGCATTAACATCCATCAGCAAGGGATGCAATTTGATCTAAACTTCTAGCTTTTCAGATGAGTTTATGTAAGTAGTTTTTGTATGCAGATGATCACTTAGCAAATGATCAGTTTTTGTAAAAAAGTTTTGGTTTTTGAAGAACAGGTTATGGTAATGAAATGCAGTTAGTATCAGTTTGTACATGTTTCTCCATGGTTTGAACACTCAAATAAAAGGTCATCACATCATTTGGCTTAGATAAATGCCATCAGAAAGTTTTGTAAAGCTTTATTCACATTTTAGACAGAAAAGGGCATACAATGAAGGCTTGAAGAGACCAGGTTAAAAGAGGCTTCTTTTGTGGAATAAAATTAAACTTGTCATCACAGCAAATACCCAAAGGGACAGGGACAACCACAACCAGGCCACATACTCAGACACAACAACAAGAAGGTCATCATAGTATATTTTCACAGTAAATACCATCATAACCAGAGGGACGAGGATATATTAAATGAGACAGAGGTGTTTAAACCCAAAGCCAAACATATCTAGATAAATATCCAGACAACATAACAACCAACATACACAGATGATCCAACATACTCAGACATTTACCAAGCAAACAATATGTCTTCACAGTAGTAAATCCATCAAAGAGATCCAGTGATTTAATCGATCCCAAACACTGTGTCACACAAACTAGTGGCCAATAGACATTCAATCCATAAATTTAGCCAACATAATATCCATCATATATTACAGATAAAGGGGCATCGATTAAATCCACAAATATTACAGGAGCCAGTTTCACCAACAACAAAAATTACAGAACCCAATATCCATAGATGAGAACCAACTAAAGGAGTAAAAGGATCAGAAATCACCGGGGTAGAGATCGAACACCGCATGCCATGCATCCCTCACCCGAGCATCGCCATCCTCCGACCTCGACACAGGAACCACCAACGGCGACTCCGCGACGGCCTCCTCAGCCCTGGTCGCCGCCAAAGCCGCCTCGTGACTGCGGGTCGCCCATGCAGGGAGGGTGCGGTATTTAAACCACCTCCGGGGAAGATGACGGAACTTGAACGGGTCGGATCTGTCAGGGGAAGGTTCACGGACCACGGGTATGGGCGCAGGTGCAGGTGGAATCGGGGAAGAGGGGGGCCGTGGAGGAGAATCAGTGGTGGCCCTCTCGGGAGAGTGGTACTCGTCGATCAAAGCCCCCCTCTTCCTATTTCGGGGGGCTACACGGAATTGACGGAGGCGAGGACGGACCACATGTTTCACAGATCTGCGCCTAGGAGGTCGAGAAACAGGCGGATCTGGCCTCGCAGTCACCGGAGGCGGCGGCGGCGTCTCGGGTTCGGAGAAAGGGTCGTCGGCGAGCTTCGTCACCCCACGGCCATAGTAGGAGAGAGTGGGTGGTTTTTTGGTCTTCGAGGCGGAGGGGCAAGAACGGGGAGAGAGGGAGGCGGAGGTGAGCTTTTCCATGGAAACTAGGGTTTTCTCCAGAGAGGCGGAGAAGGGTATGAACCAAAACAGAGGATAAAGTGTGTAGTGGATTCTAGAGTATTCTCAATAAATGTATACCGAGAACATAAAATGGATCAAGCTTTAATGGATCAAGCTTTAATGGATCAACCAACAATGGAGAAATGAGTGTGTGGGTCGATTATGGGCTCAATCTGCCAATGATTGGCCCAATTTCATTAGGAAGAGATTAAGGGGTATTTTAGATGATGGGATGGGTTGATGGGAGTTAAAGTAGTTGCTATTTTGGGAAATGGATCTAATAAATGAGACGACGGAAAAGGAAAGTGGATCTACTTAAATGAGACGGAGGTAGTACTAAATTTTGGTAAAAATACGTACCTGAAAAGTCAAAGCAAACGGACCATTTCAGCCGGAACGGAGGGAGTACATAACAACTTGATTATTATTATTATTATTATTATTATTATTATTATTATTATTATTATTATTATTATTCATCCCACGCCATAAAAAGCCCAATAAGTATTATTTGGGCCAAAATAAGTTGGGCCGGGACAACATATTCTTAAAATATCTTTGGGTAATTTTGTACACATCCCAAACTAAACTACGACATTCATGGACTTAAGAAATAAAAATAGGATCGCAACCTTCGTGGTGTCGAGGATGCCGACACCATCGGATTAGTCGACGGCGTTGAGTTTCTTGTGACCAATGACCGTGGCGACAATGACGTAGAGGAGGAGGAGGCTAGCGATGAACTCTACATTGAGGGTTCTATAGAAGGATCGGCTTCAGCTCGCCAAAATTGAGCAGCGGCGCCAGCGGCGAGTCCACGTAATCCTTGCTGTGGTGGCGTACCTCCAGCTCCTCTCTCAAAATTGGGGGCTGTAGGGATATAATAGTAAATGGTTAAATTGTTTTAGTAATTTTTTTAATACGCGGTTATGAGGAGTAAAATGGGGGCAGTGTAAAGAATTACCCAACATCTTTTTTTATTTTATTTTTTCTTACCCAACTCGTGCGTGAAAATGAGGTGATAAAACGTTCCACGTCACCTACTCAAACTATAAATCGCGCGCCGCCGTCATCAACCACCCCTAAAATGCAGCCCCCGTCCAAGAGATCGTCGTCGTCCGCCCCGTGAAGCCGTTCAACGGCGATCACGCCCTCTCCACCTCGACACCGACCGCAACCTGCTCCTCACTCTCCGCTACTACCTCCGCATTTACTCAAACGTCCCCCATCAACACTCCGACCCTTTCCACGTCATCACCACTGCCCTCTCCGCTGCCCTCCCCCTCTACTACCACTTTGCCAGTACCCTCCGCCGCCGCCTCGAGCTGCACTGCGGCGCCGGTGGACGGATTGTCGGTCATCAATGCTACCGCCAGCTGCCCTTTGAGCGCCGTCAACTACATCCTTCGTGGAGCAACTGGTACCCGGACCCGAATGAAGACCCGATCTGACCCATGATCTTGCAGGTTACAAAATTCAGCTTTGGGGCGGCTGTTCATCACGCGATTTGCGACAGTATGGGGGCAACTCAGTTTTTTAACGGGGTGGACAAGTATCACGAGACAGACCTCTATTTTATTATTAGTTTTACTTTTCTATTTATTAGTCTCATTTTTTAAATGATTAAAATCATTTTTTCTTTTTAGAATTAATTACAATTACATATTTTTATTTATTTATTTGCATGCTCGGTCAAGACGGATGTACTCTTTATAAGAAAAAAATCGTGTTAAATACTCAGCGGCAATAATTTCAAAAACATAAACAAAACGATTTACGCCGCAAAAAATAATCATGATATTTTCGCAAGAATCGGCGCGCGATTCCCCTTCTCTATGAAATTTCAGAAATGGAATTGAGTCCTTGGAAATTCTCGATTTCGCCAACACCTGCTGAATTTCGCGCGAATCAGCGGAAAACATTGGGTATTAATTCAAGGTGTTGTCCAGTAATTACAAGCTCCAAGAAGTCCATATATCAAGGTATTAGGTTGAGCTGTTTTCTGTATTGTTAAGTTTTTCAATTCAGTCGTTCCAGTTGTGAATTGGATTCGGAAGTGATTTGTTGGAGCATTTTTTTAGGTGTTTCTTATTATTAATTAGTGATGCAGTTGATGAAACAAGTAATGTAGGATTGGGAATTGCTCTTCAAATATTGCAATAGAAAATTAGGGTTTGTTATTTGTTATGTGAATGGTCCAGATAGGGTTAGAAGATCCTCCATCTCAATTTCGTCGGTGGTTCAGATTTTCAGGAATATGCAAAACCTTCGAGGCTTTTACCAGCCAAAAGGGTGAGGATAGGGAGAGATGCTTCTTCGCTTGAGAAGGCGTTTAGGCCTTCCGATTCTTTGTACAAACTCAGGCTGCAAACTAGTAACACTTATGGATCGGGTCTCAGTGATGTCAATTCTGGTATTCTGCTATGTTTGATTGATGAGAATGGATCCTCGATCCTGCAACGATTGTCGGCTACTTCAGAAGAGTGTGAGGCTCTACGTTTCGAGAGAGGCTCCGTTGATGAGCTTGCTTTCGAGGGGCCTCGTCTCGGGAGGATTGTAGCTGTATGGATCAGTTTGGAATCAGGTTAATGCATTTAAATAGATGGTGAAATCTTGAATTACATATTTCGTTCTAATAACTTAGAGGCTTGGCTAAAATAACAGGCCAGTGGAGGATAAGTGGCATGAATTTGAGAGTTTTTCCTCCACTTACTGAAGAAATGAAACAGCTAGGTGGGATGCAGTATAGCTTCAAGGTGGAAGAAATCTTGCTTGGCGAAAAGGGGGAGGCTTCCATGGTGGAACTCAGGCCTAACTCGGTTACTGCATTTTCGGAGGATGAATCCATCTCGTTGGATGAAGAAAATCTCTTGATATCAAATGAAGAGAGCATGAAAGAATACGCGGATCTTAAGCTATCGTTATTACTCTACGATACGGTGCTCATCCTAGGTGGCTCAGCAGTTGCATCTGTTTCAATAGGGGAAAACACTGCTTATGCTTTCTTGATCGGTGGATTGCTGGGATTCGCGTATCTATTACTCGTGCAGAGGTCAGTCGACGAGCTTCCCATGCCAGAGCTCATTCGGAGCGAGGAGGAGGTGGGCGTAGGTGGGATGATAAGTTCAAAAGGCTCTGTTTTGATTGCAGCATTGGTGTTTGCATCTGCATTTGTAGTTCTGAGGTATGCTTCCGGTATTAAGTTTGAAGCCAAGGACATTATAATTGGAATGATGGGATTTCTAATGTGTAAAGTCGCTGTAGTTTTGGCTGCTTTCAAACCAATCAGAGGCAAATGAAATGAATAGCTTAGAAAACTTGCACTTGCAAGTCACCAATTGTTAATATTCTAAATTTATCTCAGGATTTGTTTCACTACATTGTACTGCATGTGTTATAAAGGAACTCGGTATATAAGCATGCCATATATAAAACGTAACCAGGTCACAGGGCGGAATATCAATGTAAATAGTGTTGTGTTCTAGACAGACACTTAAATACGAACTAGTCTCCGAAACGAAATTATAACTTACTCACCTCACAGCCTGTCCTCATAATCGGAGAGAGGCGTCATCTGCTCCTTCAAACCCTTCCTCTTACGGATGTCAGCCACCAGAGTCGAAGCCTGAGTTCCAGGTTCGAGGGGATCCGAAGACATCATCTCCCAATGATCAAAAACGCACTGCGGGAACGCCTGACCAGAGGTTGCAGCTCTCAGTGTACTCGAGAAACCAAAGGACTCGATAACTGGAAGGTAAGCTTTGATATTGTAAAGCGGAGTGCCTGGCCTCTGCATTTCCTCAAACACGTGCCCACGCTTCTGATTCAGCACACTGTAGATTCCACCAAGAGCTTGCTCCGGTGCTTGGATTTCCACAAGGTACACGGGCTCCAAAAGTCGAGGCTTTGCTGTGAGCTGCGAGGCGTAAATCACTCTCCTTGCCGTGGGAATGACCTGACCACCACCTCTGTGAATGGCATCAGCATGAAGGACAACATCACACACTTCAAAGCAAATGCCTCGCATGTTTTCTTCGGACAGTGCTCCTTCCTTCAACGCCCATTGGAAACCTGCAACAACAGAATCTTTGATTTCATTCAAGTACTGGACTCCCTTAAATGGGTGCAGTGCAAAGCCGAGGGAAACTACTACTACTACTAGTACATAATTAAGTTGTTCAAGGCGCATACAGACTAGAGAGAGTATCCATCCCCAGCCCCAGGGCATTTGATGTTGACTTTCACTCTGCATTGAGATTGAGATTGAGATGGAGGAGGAGGAGGAATTCTCACTTTCCAAGGGTCGATTGACCTGACGCATATTGATACCATGTTTTCCAGAGACTCTGCCACCAGATTTCCATGCATAGCTCAACATATTGGCAAAGTTTGATATTCCAAATATTCAAAATTTTAGTTACTCGCCTTCCGGTCTTCATGTATCTATCTCTATGCATCTACGTTTTTCCTCATGTTTTGCATAATTTCTAGTAAAATGGTTTATTTATTCGCATACCATTAATTCATTGCAATTTTGTATAAAATACACCCCTAAAATTCACTCATCCGTGATATGCGAAATATCCAAACGGTTCCCAGAAAAATTAGAAACAACGTATTACGCAATAATTATATAATCGGTTTATCCACCCATTTATTTTCATTGCAGTCAACGCAGCTGAAAGTGACCGTATTACCTACGCTTATTTGCCTACTTTTATTGTTGACGTTAACCATTTTCATTTGATTTTAATTGTACACGAAGCAACGCGTGGACACCTACTATTGTTTGTTTATTAGTAAATCTCCATAATTAAATCCTTTTTCACTTGATTACCAATATACAAGAAATAGTTGTTTACTAATTATTTGTGGAATTGATGTGAGACGAGATTAATTAGATTTTTTTTATATAACGAAGCACAACTCAATTAATAAAATATATTTTCTTAACCAAGAGGTCGGATTGAATCACCTTGGATGTGTGTGTGGATGAGAATGTGTGTTGTGTTTGCCTGATTAAAAAAGAGAGAGATTAGTTATAAATTGACGTGAATTAACTCTTTTCTCTTGAAAATTTGCCATAGGCTTCTTATTCCACAAGAAAGTTTG
>JAOWBJ010164554.1:0-11848 GCA_028566335.1 Monarda citriodora | reverse complement strand
GGATTAAGTCGAACTAGCATAGGGTCTAGATCGAGTCTTTTATATTAGGGGTGTTGTTTGGTTTGGAAGGCAAGCAATGAAATTCTAGTTTCTCCCCAATTTCTTCTTCTCTACTCCTCCCTCCTTTCTTGGTTGATTTATGCATACAATTATCCTCAATTCACACTGCCCATTTCATTATATCATACAATTCATCATATACACACAATACCCAAGCTATTACAATCGGAATTTGTAGTTGATCGCTACAATTTGGTATCACCCGGTACGATCTTCATGGCGGACAATACACGGCTTGCGCAGCTGCAAAAAGCCCAGGATACTCTGGATCAAACTCTTAAGGTGGAAACCATGAATCAGACGGCACTGGAGAAGAAATTTGCCGATCAGTTGACTGGTATGGAACAACAATTTTCACAAACTCTTGCTGAAATTCAGTTGCAACTTACTAATCTACAAAGTAGTTCTTCGGGGTCTTCTGTTTTGGGTTCGGGTCCTGGTGGTGGTAAATCTGGTCCGTCTTTTGTGCATACTCCATTACCCAGAATCGAGTTTCCATCCTTTGATGGTACACACCCTCGTGCTTGGATCCTGAAATGTAACAGTTATTTTAAACTCATGCCATCAATTCCAGAAGCACAGAAAGTTAATCTATCCACAGTTCATTTTGAAGGAAAAGCCTTACAGTGGTATCAGAATTTACAATTAGGGGATCTGATTCTCTCTTGGCAGCAATTTATTAATCTGGTCTCTTCCAGATTTGAGGACCTGCATACATCAAACATAATTGTTGAATTCAATAAGTTGAAACAATCAGGATCTTATGAGTCATATGTAGATCGGTTTGAAGAATTAAAAACTTGCTTACTCTGTGAAGATTCTAGTCACTTTTCTGAGGATTATTTCATCGCGAGTTTCTTGAGTGGGTTATCTGAAGAATTAAGAAGTTCTATTCAATTGTTCAATCCTCAAACACTTATGGATGCTATCGAATTGGGAAAGAAGCAGATGGTTGCTATTGAAGCTATTACCCGCAGAGTAAGGAATCCACCCAGATCCTAGTCTCACTTCAGTCCCCAATTGAGGAAACCTGAGCCAGCAGTTACTGGAGTCCCTAACCAGCCAAATCAGCCACAAAAAACCCATCACTAAATTACTTACTTCTACAGAAATGGCGGCTAGAAGAGAGAAAGGGTTGTGTTACAATTGTGATGAGAGGTTTGTACCTGGTCATAGGTGTAAACATCGTATTTTATACCTTGCTATGTCTGAGGAAGAGGAGTTATTTTACTCTCAAGAGCAGGAACAGTTGGAGGAGGAGCAATCTTTTCCCAATGTAGAAGAAGTTCAGATTTCAGTTAACTCTATGATGGGGGAATTAGGTGCTACTACAATGGGAGTAGTGGGAGAAGTTGGTACTCACAAACTCAACATCTTAATTGACACTGGCAGTACATTGAGTTTTCTTAAGGAGCAAACTGCCAAGAAGTTGCAATGCCCAGTGACTGAAGATAAACCAATTCTTGTCAGAGTTGCTAATGGACACAAGCTGTTGAGCACTAGGAGAGCTCATAATTTTACTTGGAAGGTGCACGGTCATACCTTCTCTTATTCTCCTAGACTGTTAACTAATGAAGGTTGTGACATGATATTGGGAGGGGATTGGCTTAGATCTTGCACACCCATTGAGTTGGATTACTCCAACATGTGTTTTACTGTGCAATTGAATGGACAAAGGGTACAGCTCAAAGCAGTAACTTCAACAGTTGATTGTCAGCTTATCACTGGACCAGTTTTAAGCTCTCTGGTTCACCAGAATATTGATACAATTGAAGAGATATTCTTAGTGGAAAGTCAGTCTACTGATACCCTGGTTCCTACTGATTTGAATCAGTTATTATTAGAATTTGATGACCTATTCCAGGAACCTACTCAACTACCTCCTACTAGAGGCATTGAACACCAGATTGTTTTAAAGGATGGGAGCATTCCCAAACACCAACACCCTTACAGAACTTCTCACTCTCATAAGGATGAGATAGAGAAGATTGTTGCTGAAATGTTGGAGGCTGGAATTATTCAGAATAGCAAGAGCCCATTTGCTGCTCCTGTAATTCTGGTGAGGAAGAAAGATCACACTTGGAGAATGTGTGTTGATTACAGATATTTAAATTCATTGACAGTTAAGCATGTATTTCCTATTCCAGTAATTGATGAACTGTTGGATGAGCTTTTTGGAGCAAGATATTTTTCAAAGATTGATTTAAGATCTGGTTACTTTCAAATCTTGGTTAAACCAGAACATAGATATCTCACAGCTTTTGCTACACATCAGGGTCATTATGAATTTCTTGTCATGCCGTTTGGGTTATGCAATGCCCCGGCCACATTTCAATCATTGATGAATAGGGTTTTTCAAGGATGTTTGAGGAAATATGTTTTGGTCTTCTTTGATGATATATTGGTTTACAGCAAGACATGGTCTGATCACTTGATTCATCTTAGGAATGTTTTGGAGATTTTAAGACAGAATGTATTATTTGCTAAGCGTAGCAAATGCAGTTTTGGCCAACAACAGGTGGATTATCTGGGACATATCATTAATGCTGAAGGAGTAGCTACAGATCCTGACAAAATAGCATGTATGCTATCCTGGCCAGTTCCTAAGACTATCAAACAACTTAGAGGTTTTTTGGGATTAACAGGCTATTATAGAAAATTTATCAAGGGGTATGGTCTTATTTGCAGCCCATTAACTGCATTACTCAAAAAGGACAGCTTCCATTGGAATAATGAAGCAGAGGAAGCTTTTCATGCCCTTAAAAAGGCTATGACCACTGCCCCTGTCTTAGCTCTTCCAAATTTCCAGATTCCATTTGTTGTGGAAACTGATGCAAGTGGAAGAGGTATTGGAGCTGTGCTTATGCAAGATGGCCGGCCTATTGCTTTTTTAAGCAAGGCTTTAGGCCCAAGGAATCAGTCTCTCTCTATATATGAAAGAGAATTCTTGGCTATTATCACTGCAGTTCAGAAGTGGAAATCTTACTTACAAGGGCAGAATTTTTTTATTAGAACAAACCAACATGCCTTGAAGTTCCTATTGGAGCAGAAAAATATGAATCCTACCCAACAAAAATGGTTTGCCAAACTGTTGGGGTTTCATTATGAAATTCAATTTAAGAGAGGAATTGAAAATGGAGTAGCTGATGCCCTCTCCAGATCTCCTCATTTTTATCCAGACTGTTCTTCAGTCTCTCATGTTACACCACTCTGGGTACAGAGGGTTATCCATAGTTATGTTGATGATTTGGATATACAGAAGATAATTTCAGCAAAAGCAGTTGATCCTACATCTTATTCTGATTACAGTATAGTGGAGGGCATATTGAAGTATAAAGGCAAGATTGTTGTGGGTACTGACAGGGAGTTAAGAAGTTCAATCATACAGGAAATTCATAATTCAGCTATGGGAGGTCATTCTGGGATATTAGCCACATACATGAGATTAAAAGCTCATTTTCATTGGAAAGGAATGAAGACTGATGTTATCAAAGCAGTGCAAATGTGTGATATATGCCAAAGAAATAAACCACAGCAAGGGCACTTACCTGGACTTCTCCAGCCCTTACCTATCCCTCAGGAAGCCTGGTCCCATGTGTCTCTTGATTTCATTGAAGGCCTGCCAAAATCATCAGGGAAGTCAGTTATTCTAGTGGTCATTGATAGATTCACTAAATATGCTCATTTCCTAGCCCTTTCCCACCCATATTCAGCTGACTCAGTGGCTAGCTTATATTTGGATAACATTTATAAGCTTCATGGTGCTCCTATATCTATGGTCTCTGATAGGGACAAAATCTTTACTAGTGCTTTCTGGAAGACCTTGTTCAAGTTGATTGGCACTAGTTTACACTTCTCATCAGCCTACCATCCCCAAACAGACGGGCAAACTGAGAGAATCAATCAATGTCTAGAGCAGTACTTGAGATGTATGGTGGGGGATAATCCTAAGGCATGGTGCAGTTGGTTGCCATTAGCAGAGTACTGGTATAACACATCCTATCATTCTAGCCTCAAGATCACTCCTTTCCAAGCCCTTTATGGTTACCCTCCTCCCCATTTGAGTCTGGATGCCTATTTAGGTCCCAATCCAGATGAGGCTACTGTGTTTTTTGGGGACAGACAAGAATTCTTAAGGAAGCTCAGAGAAAACCTACAACAAGCCCAAGCGCGTATGAAATTCTTTGCTGACAAGAAGAGGGTGGAAAAAGAATTCGCTATAGGGGATCTAGTCTATGTGAAGCTCCAACCCTACAAACAGACTACAGTGGCTATTCGGAAGAGTCTCAAATTATCATCTAAGTTCTTTGGTCCATTTCGAATTTTAGAAAGAATTGGGGCAGTCGCATACAAGTTAGATCTACCTGAGGCATCTAAGGTACACCCAGTATTCCACATTTCGAAGTTAAAAAAGTTTGTTGGTGACGGGGTCTTACCAGTATCGCAATTTCCGGAGGTTGATGACGCTGGGGTGTTCAAGATGACTCCTTTTCGCATTTGCAGGCGCCGGACCTTGATGAGGAAGGATTTGCCGGTTGAACAATGGGAGATACAGTGGTCGGAGGAGTTTTCTGATTTACGCTCTTGGGATGATGCTTCGTTCGTGAAGAAAAGATTTGGCCTTTCTGATCCTTGGGGACAAGGATCTCTACCGGGGGGGGTATTGTCACGTATGAAGGCGGAGGTTTGAAGGATGAATCGAATGGAGGTTGGGAAGATGAAGGTCAATCGGAGCTTTTGGGAGAGAAATTAGGGTTTGCTGGTGAAGGTGTGGAGTCAGAAGAGGGAAAATTGGGAGTTCATCGTGAAGATAGGAGGGCTGATCCTAGCCGTACACGTGTCATGCAGCGGAAGGGTGCGATGGAGGGAAGTGAAGGAAATCGTGTTTTTATGTAATGCGAGTTTTATTTCAGTACTTGTTTTATTATTTCAGCTTTAGTCGTGTTTTTTATTGAGCTTATTATCTGTTGGCTCCATCCGGGTTTTCTTTAGCTGGTTCTTTCCCGGGGGTAGGATTAGGTCGAACGAGCATAGGGTCTAGATCGAGTCTTTTATATTAGGGGTGTTGTTTGGTGTGAAAGGCAAGCAATGAAATTCTAGTTCTTCCCCTATTTCTTCTTCTCTACTCCTTCCCCTTTCTTGGTTGGTTTATGCATACAATTGTCCTCAAATTCATACTGCCCATTCCATCATACTATACAATATATTACACAAATACAATACCCAAGCTATTACAATTACAATTTGTAGCTAATCGCTACAATTGGTATCACCCGGTACGATCTTCATGGCGGACAACACTCGGCTTCAGGAGTTGAAGAAAGCCCAGGACGCATTGGATCAAACTCTCAAGGTAGAAACCATGAATCGGACTGCATTGGAGAAGAAGTTAGCTGATCAATTGACTGGTATGGAACAACAATTCTCACAAACTCTTGCTGAAATTCAAGCACAACTTACAAATCTTCAAAATGGTTCACCGAGTTCTTCGATTTTGGGATCGGGCCCTGGTGGGGGTAAATCGGGTTCGTCTTTTGTGCATACTCCATTACCCAGAATTGAGTTTCCTTCCTTTGATGGTATGCATCCTCGTGCTTGGATCCTGAAATGCAATAGTTATTTTAAACTCATGCCATCCATTCCAGAAGCTCAGAAAGTTAATCTAGCCACAGTTCATTTTGAAGGAAAAGCATTACAGTGGTATCAAAACTTACAATTAGGGGATTTGATTCTCTCTTGGCAGCAATTTATTAATCTGGTCTCGTCCAGATTTGAGGATCTGCGTACATCAAACATAATTGTGGAATTCAATAAGTTGAAGCAATCAGGATCTTATGAGTCATATGTAGATCGGTTTGAGGAATTAAAAGCTTGCTTACTCTGTGAAGATTCTAGTCATTTTTCTGAGGATTATTTCATTGCAAGCTTCTTGAGTGGGTTATCTGAGGAATTAAGAAGTTCTATTCAATTATTCAATCCTCAAACACTTATGGATGCTATTGAATTGGGAAAAAAACAGATGGTTGCTATTGAAGCTATTACCCGCAGAGTTAGATATACACCCAGATCCCAGCCTCAGTTCAATACTCAGTTGAGGAAACCTGATCCAACACCTACTGGAATTCCTACCCAGCCAAATCAAACCCATAAACCAATCACTAAATTACTTACTTCTGCAGAAATGGCAGCTAGAAGAGAGAAGGGGTTATGCTATAATTGTGATGAGAGGTTTGTACCTGGCCATAGGTGTAAGCACCGTATTTTATACCTTGCTATGTCTGAAGAAGAGGAATTATTTTATTCTCAAGAGCAGGAGCAATTGGAAGAGGAACAACCTTTTCCCAATGTAGAAGAAGTTCAGATTTCAGTTAATTCCATGATGGGGGAGTTAGGGGCAACTACAATGAGAGTTGTGGGTGAAGTTGGTACCCACAAGCTCAACATCTTAATTGACACAGGCAGTACACTGAGTTTTCTGAAGGAGCAAACTGCTAAGAAATTGCAATGCCCAGTGACTGAGGACAAACCAATTCTGGTCAGAGTTGCTAATGGACAGAAGCTGTTGAGTACTAGAAGAGCTCATAATTTTACTTGGAAGGTACAGGGTCATACCTTCTCTTATTCTCCTAGATTATTAACAAATGAAGGTTGTGACATGATATTGGGAGGGGATTGGCTTAGATCTTGCACACCCATTGAGTTGGATTACTCCAACATGTGTTTTACTGTGCAATTGAATGGACAAAGGGTACAGCTCAAAGCAGTAACTTCAACAGTTGATTGTCAGCTTATCACTGGACCAGTTTTAAGCTCTCTGGTTCACCAGAATATTGATACAATTGAAGAGATATTCTTAGTGGAAAGTCAGTCTACTGATACCCTGGTTCCTACTGATTTGAATCAGTTATTATTAGAATTTGATGACCTATTCCAGGAACCTACTCAACTACCTCCTACTAGAGGCATTGAACACCAGATTGTTTTAAAGGATGGGAGCATTCCCAAACACCAACACCCTTACAGAACTTCTCACTCTCATAAGGATGAGATAGAGAAGATTGTTGCTGAAATGTTGGAGGCTGGAATTATTCAGAATAGCAAGAGCCCATTTGCTGCTCCTGTAATTCTGGTGAGGAAGAAAGATCACACTTGGAGAATGTGTGTTGATTACAGATATTTAAATTCATTGACAGTTAAGCATGTATTTCCTATTCCAGTAATTGATGAACTGTTGGATGAGCTTTTTGGAGCAAGATATTTTTCAAAGATTGATTTAAGATCTGGTTACTTTCAAATCTTGGTTAAACCAGAACATAGATATCTCACAGCTTTTGCTACACATCAGGGTCATTATGAATTTCTTGTCATGCCGTTTGGGTTATGCAATGCCCCGGCCACATTTCAATCATTGATGAATAGGGTTTTTCAAGGATGTTTGAGGAAATATGTTTTGGTCTTCTTTGATGATATATTGGTTTACAGCAAGACATGGTCTGATCACTTGATTCATCTTAGGAATGTTTTGGAGATTTTAAGACAGAATGTATTATTTGCTAAGCGTAGCAAATGCAGTTTTGGCCAACAACAGGTGGATTATCTGGGACATATCATTAATGCTGAAGGAGTAGCTACAGATCCTGACAAAATAGCATGTATGCTATCCTGGCCAGTTCCTAAGACTATCAAACAACTTAGAGGTTTTTTGGGATTAACAGGCTATTATAGAAAATTTATCAAGGGGTATGGTCTTATTTGCAGCCCATTAACTGCATTACTCAAAAAGGACAGCTTCCATTGGAATAATGAAGCAGAGGAAGCTTTTCATGCCCTTAAAAAGGCTATGACCACTGCCCCTGTCTTAGCTCTTCCAAATTTCCAGATTCCATTTGTTGTGGAAACTGATGCAAGTGGAAGAGGTATTGGAGCTGTGCTTATGCAAGATGGCCGGCCTATTGCTTTTTTAAGCAAGGCTTTAGGCCCAAGGAATCAGTCTCTCTCTATATATGAAAGAGAATTCTTGGCTATTATCACTGCAGTTCAGAAGTGGAAATCTTACTTACAAGGGCAGAATTTTTTTATTAGAACAAACCAACATGCCTTGAAGTTCCTATTGGAGCAGAAAAATATGAATCCTACCCAACAAAAATGGTTTGCCAAACTGTTGGGGTTTCATTATGAAATTCAATTTAAGAGAGGAATTGAAAATGGAGTAGCTGATGCCCTCTCCAGATCTCCTCATTTTTATCCAGACTGTTCTTCAGTCTCTCATGTTACACCACTCTGGGTACAGAGGGTTATCCATAGTTATGTTGATGATTTGGATATACAGAAGATAATTTCAGCAAAAGCAGTTGATCCTACATCTTATTCTGATTACAGTATAGTGGAGGGCATATTGAAGTATAAAGGCAAGATTGTTGTGGGTACTGACAGGGAGTTAAGAAGTTCAATCATACAGGAAATTCATAATTCAGCTATGGGAGGTCATTCTGGGATATTAGCCACATACATGAGATTAAAAGCTCATTTTCATTGGAAAGGAATGAAGACTGATGTTATCAAAGCAGTGCAAATGTGTGATATATGCCAAAGAAATAAACCACAGCAAGGGCACTTACCTGGACTTCTCCAGCCCTTACCTATCCCTCAGGAAGCCTGGTCCCATGTGTCTCTTGATTTCATTGAAGGCCTGCCAAAATCATCAGGGAAGTCAGTTATTCTAGTGGTCATTGATAGATTCACTAAATATGCTCATTTCCTAGCCCTTTCCCACCCATATTCAGCTGACTCAGTGGCTAGCTTATATTTGGATAACATTTATAAGCTTCATGGTGCTCCTATATCTATGGTCTCTGATAGGGACAAAATCTTTACTAGTGCTTTCTGGAAGACCTTGTTCAAGTTGATTGGCACTAGTTTACACTTCTCATCAGCCTACCATCCCCAAACAGACGGGCAAACTGAGAGAATCAATCAATGTCTAGAGCAGTACTTGAGATGTATGGTGGGGGATAATCCTAAGGCATGGTGCAGTTGGTTGCCATTAGCAGAGTACTGGTATAACACATCCTATCATTCTAGCCTCAAGATCACTCCTTTCCAAGCCCTTTATGGTTACCCTCCTCCCCATTTGAGTCTGGATGCCTATTTAGGTCCCAATCCAGATGAGGCTACTGTGTTTTTTGGGGACAGACAAGAATTCTTAAGGAAGCTCAGAGAAAACCTACAACAAGCCCAAGCGCGTATGAAATTCTTTGCTGACAAGAAGAGGGTGGAAAAAGAATTCGCTATAGGGGATCTAGTCTATGTGAAGCTCCAACCCTACAAACAGACTACAGTGGCTATTCGGAAGAGTCTCAAATTATCATCTAAGTTCTTTGGTCCATTTCGAATTTTAGAAAGAATTGGGGCAGTCGCATACAAGTTAGATCTACCTGAGGCATCTAAGGTACACCCAGTATTCCACATTTCGAAGTTAAAAAAGTTTGTTGGTGACGGGGTCTTACCAGTATCGCAATTTCCGGAGGTTGATGACGCTGGGGTGTTCAAGATGACTCCTTTTCGCATTTGCAGGCGCCGGACCTTGATGAGGAAGGATTTGCCGGTTGAACAATGGGAGATACAGTGGTCGGAGGAGTTTTCTGATTTACGCTCTTGGGATGATGCTTCGTTCGTGAAGAAAAGATTTGGCCTTTCTGATCCTTGGGGACAAGGATCTCTACCGGGGGGGGTATTGTCACGTATGAAGGCGGAGGTTTGAAGGATGAATCGAATGGAGGTTGGGAAGATGAAGGTCAATCGGAGCTTTTGGGAGAGAAATTAGGGTTTGCTGGTGAAGGTGTGGAGTCAGAAGAGGGAAAATTGGGAGTTCATCGTGAAGATAGGAGGGCTGATCCTAGCCGTACACGTGTCATGCAGCGGAAGGGTGCGATGGAGGGAAGTGAAGGAAATCGTGTTTTTATGTAATGCGAGTTTTATTTCAGTACTTGTTTTATTATTTCAGCTTTAGTCGTGTTTTTTATTGAGCTTATTATCTGTTGGCTCCATCCGGGTTTTCTTTAGCTGGTTCTTTCCCGGGGGTAGGATTAGGTCGAACGAGCATAGGGTCTAGATCGAGTCTTTTATATTAGGGGTGTTGTTTGGTGTGAAAGGCAAGCAATGAAATTCTAGTTCTTCCCCTATTTCTTCTTCTCTACTCCTTCCCCTTTCTTGGTTGGTTTATGCATACAATTGTCCTCAAATTCATACTGCCCATTCCATCATACTATACAATATATTACACAAATACAATACCCAAGCTATTACAATTACAATTTGTAGCTAATCGCTACAATTGGTATCACCCGGTACGATCTTCATGGCGGACAACACTCGGCTTCAGGAGTTGAAGAAAGCCCATGATGCTTTGGATCAGACTCTCAAGGTAGAGACCATGAATCGGACAGCACTGGAGAAGAAGTTGGCTGATCAATTGACTGGTATGGAACAACAATTTTCACAAACTCTTGCTGAAATTCAATTACAACTTACAAATCTTCAAAATGGTTCGCCGGGTTCTTCGATATTGGGATTGGGTTCTGGTGGTGGTAAATCTGGTTCGTCTTTTTTGCATACTCCGTTACCCAGAATCGAGTTTCCTTCCTTTGATGGTACACATCCTCGTGCTTGGATCCTGAAATGTAACAGTTATCTTAAACTCATGCCATCCATTCCAGAAGCTCAGAAAGTTAATCTAGCCACAGTTCATTTTGAAGGAAAAGCCTTACAGTGGTATCAGAATTTACAACTAGGGGATCTGATTCTCTCTTGGCAGCAATTTATTAATCTGGTCTCTTCCAGATTTGAGGACCTGCGTACATCAAACATAATTGTTGAATTCAATAAGTTGAAGCAATCGGGATCTTATGAGTCATATGTAGATCGGTTTGAGGAATTAAAAGCTTGCCTACTCTGTGAAGATTCTAGTCACTTTTTTTGAGGATTATTTCATCGCGAGCTTCTTGAGTGGGTTATCTGAGGAATTAAGAAGTTCTATTCAATTATTCAATCCACAAACACTTATGGATGCTATTGAACTGGGAAAGAAGCAGATGGTTGCTATTGAAGCTATTACCCGCAGAGTAAGATATACACCCAGATCCCAGCCTCACTTTAACCCCCTATTGAGGAAACCTGAACCAGCAATTACTGGAATTCCTAACCAGCCAAATCAACCCTAAAAACCCATCACTAAATTACTTACTTCTGCAGAGATGGCAGCTAGAAGAGAGAAAGGGTTATGTTACAATTGTGATGAGAGGTTTGTACCTGGTCATAGGTGTAAGCACCGCATTTTATACCTTGCTATGTCTGAGGAAGAGGAGTTATGTTACTCTCAAGAGCAGGAACAGTTGGAAGAGGAACAACCTTTCCCCAATGTAGAAGAAGTTCAGATTTCAGTTAACTCTATGATGGGGGAATTAGGTGCAACTACAATGAGAGTAGTGGGAGAAGTTGGTACTCACAAACTCAACATCTTAATTGACACTGGCAGTACATTGAGTTTTCTTAAGGAGCAAACTGCCAAGAAGTTGCAATGCCCAGTGACTGAAGATAAACCAATTCTTGTCAGAGTTGCTAATGGACACAAGCTGTTGAGCACTAGGAGAGCTCATAATTTTACTTGGAAGGTGCACGGTCATACCTTCTCTTATTCTCCTAGACTGTTAACTAATGAAGGTTGTGACATGATATTGGGAGGGGATTGGCTTAGATCTTGCACACCCATTGAGTTGGATTACTCCAACAT
>JAOWBJ010164448.1:0-17295 GCA_028566335.1 Monarda citriodora | reverse complement strand
GACCCGGCCGGTCACCGACGGACGGTCCGTCGGTTACCACCGACGGACACTAGTCCGTCGGTGACCTGGTCGGTATCCGCGCGTTTTTTTGTAGTGTTATATTTAATTTATTTGATATGCTCAAGTAGATGAACGTGGTATATTCATATGTTCAAAACCGATTTCCGGTGAGTGAGATAAGAATATATAAAGTTTGGAGTTTGAATGAGTTGCTGGTCAATAGCGGTCAACGCTCTGACGGAGTGAAGCTTAAGCTTAAAGCAAAGCTTCTAAGCTTGAAGCGAAATTGCTTCAAGGCTTGAGCGGAGCTTCAAGAAGCAAAGCTTACTTCAAAACTTGAAGCGGAGCACCGTAGCAAAGAGAAGCTCCTTAGTGAAGCGAAGCTTTGAAGTGAAGCGTTTGACCAGAGTTTGACTTCCATACTTAGAATTTTTTCTAAGTATAAATCTTGAATGTATATGGACATATGGATGTCCAGATTCATGCATTTAGGTTCATCCAATTATAACTCTTGAAACTCATGGGGTTATTACGTAACCTCCATCGATGCCTTTATGACTACATGAATGTACTTTAATAGTACTTTAATACCCCACTAGTGAGTCATGCCTTAAATAGGTTGCATGCAAGCATTGCGCATCATACACTTTTTTCAGAAACTTTTTGATAGACATTCTAAACATATACAAAGAACTCATCCTCGCCAATGTTCTAGTTCGTCGGAGCTCTGAAGTTCATGGTGCTACTACTTTAGAGACGAAGTCATTTTATCTTTGGGGAATATACGCTATTACCAAGAGCACTACCGGGGAGTAAATCTTCTTACGGAAAGAGGACTGTCCTAGGCTCGGCTTAGATTAGTTTTGTTTTTTCTATTATCATTGTAATCTTCTTCTTCACTTTTGTAATAATGTTATTTTACGCCCAAGGCATGTTTGTACACCAGTATTTATTCCTAACATTCTCAAGAAGATTTATAACTTTCCTACTCGTAGAAGAACATGACGAGCAACGCTCATTCCACCGAATCCGCCATCGTCGTTTCTTCACTGGTGGTTCCATTGGAGGTTCTTCTAGGCCTTCGAGTTCGTGGGTTTGGGAAAACCCATTTCTGGCATCTGGAGGTTCCGGCTCTGCTGGCTCCATGGGTTCACTTTTAGTGCATTGGTTCATTTTCTTAAACTGTTGGTCCCTCTTTTAGGATGGGTCCCTCTTTTGGGACCATTGGATCTACTTTTAGTGGAACCATTGGAGCCTTTGGCTCGCATGTGGGGGCTCTTGGAGCCAACACAAGTGGACCTGTGGGGGGCTTCGGGCCTAACACGAGTGGCTCCTTCATGGGAGTGAATTCGGCTTCGAGGTTGATGCATTCCGCCGAGAGACCACCGATGTTTAGCGGGACTGACTTAAAAATATGGCAAATAAGTAAAATGTTATTTTATTTAACAATATTGGGGTGTATCAACTTCCTACGGGAAGATGAACCCGATGCGCCTAGTGAGCAAGAAGTGAACTTTAATGTTCATGTGACTTACAACAATTGTCACAATGGTGATTACTTATGCAAGAATTTCATCCTTAACTATTTGGATGATAGATGGTATAATGTGTACTATGGTGTTAGCACATCTAAAGTGATGTGGGATGCTTAAAGAGTACCGGTACGATGAAGTGAGTACGAAGAAGCTCGTTGTAGCCATGTATTTGGACTACTAGATGGTTGACTCCAAGCCTACGATGGAGCAAGTACAAGAGTTTTAACTCATTGTATACGATATCCATGCCGAGGGCATGACACTTCTGGATGCGTTCGTCGTTGCGACTATGAAGCTACCTCCGAGTTGTAGGGAATTCAAGAGCTACTTAAGCACAAGCAAAAAGAGACCTCTCTTGAAGATCTAATTGTCAAACTACGCATCGAGGCCGATGTTCGAAAGCAAGACAAGCCGAAGGTATCAATGAATGCTAATGCGAACTTGATGGAGAAGGGCAGCTCCTCCGACAAGCGTGATCGCCCGAATGCCAAAGACAGATGCAAGGGGAAGGGACTGTCGAAGAAATTTGATGGTGATTGCTACAACTGTGGCAAGCACGGACATCTTGCGAAGGATTGCAAGAAGCCTAAGAACAAGAAGAAGAAGCATGCCGCCAACGTCGCCGAGAAAAACGGCGATGAGTTTTCGGCTGTGGTCACAGAGGAGGTGAACATAGTGGACAATCGCTCATGTTTGTACAGTTTGTACGCCAATACTGAGATATGATGGAAGAGTCATATTTGATGGGAAAATAGAGATTTTTCCCTTCACAGAGCATTATACCACACTTAGAACAAGTAAGAACATTGCAAGAGGCATCCAGCAAACAAGGGCATTAGAGACCATCAATAGGCAGGTCATGAAGGACATGTTAACCAACAAGGTACCACAGAAATGATGCATTTATTTTCAGTTTCATTTAACCTCAAACAAACATATAATCTTACATCAATGGTTTTTTTTACAGGTTCTCCCTGCAATTACGGACATGTGGCCAACAAAAAGCTCAAGAGAAATATTCATTCAACAAGATAATACCAAGCTTCACATAACAGATGAAGATCCACAATTCAGAGAAGCAACCACACTAGGTGGTTTCAACATGAAGCTAGATCAACAACCTCCAAATTCACCAGACACCAATATAAATGACTTGGGATTTTTCATAGGACATGGACAATTACGAGGTGTTCAAGAGATTGTCATGAAACTGGACTTGGAGGAAATCACAGAGTTGAACACTTACAAGCACTTCATCACATTGAAGATGTTGATTGAATGATTCACCGAGGACATTTTTTTGTGCAGAAAAGATCAATAGTTTTTGTTCAGTTTAGCCTTAGAAATCAACAGTTTTTGTATAGTTTCCTAACTGTTTTTTGTAGGGGTAGTGTGTGCGCTTTTTTTTAGCAAAAGATTATGTATAATTAACCTTTTGTAATGAAAAAAGTAACTTTTTTTTGCATCTCTACGAAATCATTCTAACACATTAAGGGGCATGCTCTTCAAGTAAATAATGCATAGATTTCATAGGTTTCACAGATTTCATAAGCATTTATAGATTTCACCGGTTTCACGGATTTTACCTCAGCGAAGGTAACAGAGCTAGGTCAAACCCTTCAGCCTTCATCTTAGCCTCCGATTTGCCCTCAGCCTCGGCCCACTCCTTTGAATCAAGACGTAATGGGAAATAGATGGGATGACCATTGCGGTAGTAAAAAAGGCTCACCAAGTGTATCTGCAGCCCTCACCGGGCCTTCCTCCTCCTCGGGAACTGGCGGCGGCGGCGAATGTTCCACAGTGGGCGACGAAAGTTCAACAGTCGGCATGGGGGGAGGGGGGTGGACACCGCGCTGGCCTCCCAATCGCGCGAGGAGGGGTTGCCGGAGGCCATCTCCCGTAGATCTGCGCGCCCTAAAGGGGAGACACAACATGTAAGCGGGACATGCATGTTCTATAAACCGTCATTGGGTGAAAGACGACGGTTTCCAAGGGGCCTCCCCCGCCGGGTGAACTCGGAGGCACCCATAGCGATTTGGGTCGCGAGATCGATTATTATTTTGAACGTGCATAAATGTAATTAAAATCCTATCCGTAGCAAAAACTCAAATGAATATTTATTAGACAAGTTATATAAGTAGGAAGGATCATTATATGCAGTACAATTAAGAAAAAAATTGGAACACAATTTCAATCTTTTGTGTTTCACTTGTCAAATATAGTTTATACAAATAGGCCATATTCCTCTCTATAGCTAGGCATGGACAAGTTTGAATGCATGTGGACGTGCCTTAACATTAGGTTGAATCACAATCTTTATTATTACTATTTGAGCGTTGTATTCTCCGCTTAGCAATATAGCCACGGATCAATGGTGTCACGCCTTCGTTAGTTTTGATCATTATGAAGAAGATGAGCCTGTACACGATGATCATGCTCAAAATAACGCTTAGATCCACCCATTTCGACCGGTTAACGTCGATTTGAAATATGTTCTCTAAGAGAAATTCTCCCGGGATCTTGGGTAGATCAGGCGATTCGTCGTCGAACATCAACCCTTTCAGATCATTCTGGTACTGCCCCTGCAATAACAGCTAGGTGAAATGATCACCTCATAGTCACATTACGTACTCCCTCTGTCCCTTTAAAGATGATTTAATTTGGATTAAAGTAATATATATACTATATAGCAATGCATGCATGCATGTATAAGCATCGATTTGATTTAGTCATGAAGTCGTATGTTTCTCAATAATAACAAACTTTCATTACATGATTCATTGTACTATAATTACCTGTATAGCCCAAAAGTGGAAACTCAAGTACGACATAGGATAACGCCAGAAAGGCTTCGGGATATCGTTAGGGAGTCGGAAGAAGCCGGACACGAGCATGAATATTCCCTAAGTTGAACACAAACAAGGAAAAGCGTAAATTAAATGTAGCCATTCAAGATGGCTACACGTTCTCACGATATATTAAAAAATAAAAAAGGGGAAAAGAAGGTACGGACCTGGATTCCGGCGCCAATGGTGATCCCTATGAGGAAATTAGGAACAACACTAGCTATGACCATCATGAGGCTCTCAACCGCACTCACACAAGCATAGAGCAACAGCACGAAGAATGCATAATGCGAGAAGCCATGGTGGAAACGGACCATGAAGTAGCAAATTGTTCCAGAACTCAAACTTATCATGATCAAAAACGGCAGCGCTGACAGTGTGTTGCTTATTACAAATGCGCCTACACCATAGTGCCCGTTCAGCCTCTCTCTTTGGAAAACCTAATCATATTTTACAAAAGTAGAATGAAAAACAATCAGACCCGGACCCAACGGTTCAACTGCTTTAATTTTAAACCAGTAGATTGTTTTGGTCAGTGCTTTAAAAATCGGATCGGACTGGCCGATTGAACCGGTTGAACCATGGTACCGATTCCTGGGTTTTCCCAGTTCGACCGGTTTTTAAAACATTTGAATATACAACCGAAAAAATTCCGGTTCTGGTTCGATTTTTAAAACATTAAACAATATGATTGTATGTTACCTTCATATCCTCCACAAATGAGGGAAACCCTCCAATTGCCATGAAGGTTACAAAACCAAAGACGAAAGACGAGCATGCTCCCCTCCCCTGCGTATAATTATCAGTTCAGGATAAATGCAATCTATTATAGTCTAATTTGTGTCCTAAAATATATATCAATAATATTTCTTAGTTTTCATATCATTAATTAATATTTTTTTTTTTTGAATATATCGGTGAATTTTCACATGGGAATTATTTTGTTTTAAAACGTTCAGCCAAAAAATATTACCAGGATGGCATTATAACCAGTTCCAATATTAAAGTAAATTGTGCCAATACTGATTGTGACGATGACGTATGTGACAAGCCTCAGCCAATAATATCCGAAATCCCTCGACATGTTAATAAACGACCGTTCTGTTAATATCATTGCTTGTCTCAAGAAACTTGCCCTACTCCCTCGAAATTTCGCAATACTTGCTTTCTACAAAAAAAACAAACAAAAAATATAGATCTCTTACATAACGCATGTACTCCCTCCTCACGTCATAAAGAGCCCAATTTATTATAATATTCAACGGACTCTTCATGAACGAAGCGGAGTGAGTATATATAAAACGGGAGCTAAAGATTAGTCTTATACTTTAAGGGGACTTACAATTTTGGAAATTTCATCGATCATATAATTTGCTGAAGAACAGTATTCGGAGCAACGATAAGAGTCTACGAGCGTTTGTATGGCTTCGGCTGCTGTTACTTTCTCTAGAGGATCATCATGTGTCTCAAACTGGTAATCAGAGTAAAAAGAATTGAATTGAGAAGGCATCGTTTCAATAAATAGAAAGGTGAGGGGGGGGGGGAGGAAGAATCAGCAACCTGCAGTTTCGTGGATTCTCTTAGAGTTTCCATAACGTTGTCGAAGTCTGAGTTGATGCAACGGAGGTAGTGATCGGCCGGGTTTACTAGCGCCGGGCAGGGGAAACCCGCACCGGCAAAGAACTGCGTATAGTAGATATCAGTGCCGGATCCAGAAAAAAATGACTACGGGTTTAAATACTTTAAAAAATTATATCACATATCACATATATTTTTATGTATTTTTTTTGTTCTTCTTTACACTTCAGTCCCTTCTTATCTTCTACATTTCATCATTCTCTTCTTCCAAAGCTTCAAGAACATGAGAGATGAAATATATTAAATATTTATAATTTCATAGTATCAAAAAATTTTGAGTTAAGCCCCTACCCCTTATAAGGTAGATCCTTCCTGCCCATAATGCTTCAGGATGAACATTCAATCGGTTCGATTTTTGGGAAAGCGAACAAACCGAATCTTTCGAATTGGGCCTCAAGTAAATCAAAGCTCGAAAAACCTTAAAATTGAAATCGAACCGAATACCTCAAAGTGCTACATTTCGATATAATTCATCAGTTCAATTTTGCCCACCGCTAACACTTACTAGAATCATTAATCCAAAAGAAAGAGCACGAAAAATAATTAATTCTTGCCTCTTGGGCTTGTGATGCTTCACCAAAGTAAACAGTTGTGCCCCTAGAAAGCAAGCACAGTCTATCAAAGAGCTCAAACACGTCACTGCTGGGCTGATGGATGGAGGCTATAATCGTCCTTTGATCTTTAGCCAATCCGCGCAGCGTCTGAGTGACGAAGAATGCTGAGGCGCTGCGCGAATAAAATAAAAGAAAAGAAATGAGATTAGCTTAATTTTGGATGAAGGCGTTGATATATATAGTTGGTGAAACCTGTCTAGTCCACTGGTTGGCTCGTCGAGGAAGAGCAGCCTCGGCCTCATGAGGATCTCGATTGCGATGCTGACTCTTCGTCTCTCGCCTCCGCTGATTCCTCTCAAGTGCCAGTTTCCGATGGCAGTATCTGCGCAATCTTGAAGCCCCATTTCTAAGATGGTGTTTTCTATGATTTCGGATTTTTCCGGCCATGGCATACTGTCCGGGAGGCGGATTCGAGCTGAGTACGCGATTGTTTCGCGTACTGTTAGAGTGCCGATCAGGCTCTCATCTTGTGTTACATATGCCTACAGCAGCAAAGAGTTGCATAAAATACATCATCAGCTAGATTGAATGACTGAATATTTTGTGTTTTTAGTTAAGGTTTGTGCCAAGAAAAACAAAATCCACGTCACAGTTTGGTGTGCCTCATTTGGTTCTGAACATCGTTATAAAATAATGATTGTAAAAGAGTTGAACTAAGGAGCAAATTGCCCGAATGAAAAGTACACCATGAAAGCTAGCAAAAGGGATCAAATAAATCATTCAGTAAGTATTGTGCGAGCGAACTCACAACGGTCCCAAAAGACAACTTGGCCTTCCGGCCGTTGAGGAGAATGGCTCCGGCAAGGAACGCGTCGGCGGGGAGGCGGCCGGAGAGGGCATCGAGCAGCGTAGACTTGCCGGAGCCCGAGGGTCCCATGACAGCTGTCAAGGTTCCGGCCTCGGCATAACCGGAGATTTCGTTGAGAATCGTCTGTGTTTTTCCATTTCTGAGAGCTATCGTCACACTCAAATCCTTCCACGTAAGACTGCATGCACCTCCATACTCTGCTTTACATTTCTCAACTACGAACAAATCTCTTTCTCCTTCTCCTTCTCTTCCATTTTCTGTCCCCTCTTCTATCATCTCATCGTCGACGTTCGCCGCCCCCATCTCCGCGCCGCCTGATTTTCTTAATTAATTAATCAATAATCTGGGAATTTTTTTAGTATGGAAAAAAGCATATAAAAAGAAATGCAACTTTAATTAGACGCATGCATGTAATAGCACTTGTTCAAATATAGCTCCCATGTCTACTCTCCTATGGCCGCAGTAATTAAATGATATTTTGGCACAATTCAATTGTTTCTTCTAGAATTAAGAATTAGGCAAAACTCGAAGCGAATTCGAAAGTAACAACACGGTCGGAGTTTTAGTTATATATATATATATATATGCTCAACTAATTGAATTTGCATCTTCTCTTGACCCATCATGTGACATATTTTTCTATATTAACATATTAATGACACGTGATATAATTAGATATAATATTCATATAAGAAAAATATACCCCGTAACATAAAAAATTTACTTTAAAATTTGTCACGTGTTAACTTTCTCCAAATACAATAAAAGATGTTATGCGTTGAAAGATGTTATTCGCAACTAATTGTGGTTCATGATGAGTTAATATTGTTGATTAATAGTCAGCTTGTATATTATTGTACGACATTGGCAATAGCCAATAGGGGTAGCTGAAATTGCCCACTTCATTTAATCAACCTAGTGTCCAGATATTAGATATATTATATATATTGTGTTTTCATATTATGAATAAATCAAGAAACGTATCGTGAAGATTTGATAATTTTGCTAATGTTTAGTGGTGTTAATGGTATTCATGCCTTGACTAGATAGATATTGACTCATCACACTTTCAAAACAACTTCATTGATTACTCAGAGTCTAAAATTATTATTCGCTGTAAATACATCAACTTTTAACTAGCAGGTGTTCGCATGTTGCAGCAGAATCGAATATAAATTGTATTTGTTCGAGGCGTCGTTGGTAACCTCCTCTCCCTCTTTATGTCGAGGATCGCCCACTATAAAAATAGGCGGGGTCATCGATGGACTAAATCCGTCGGTGATGGTTTGACTTCCGTCGGTGAATTGGTCACCGACGGACGACGTCCATCGGAAATATCGTGATCGGTGACCGGCTCACCGACAGAAAAATTGTCCATCTGTGATCACCGAAGGAATCTTCGACGAACCGTCCGTCTCTGAAATCGACCGTCGTCTTTATCTTCCGGGCAGAAGTACCGCGTTTCGCGGACGGATCACCGACAGACTGTCCGTATGTGATCACCGACGGACGTTTTCGTCGGTGATCACCGAAGGACATCAATCCGTCGGTGATCACCGATGGACAGTCCGTCAGTGATCCACCGAGTATTTTAAATATATATATATATATATATATAAATATTTTAATTTTTATTATATTTATATTTATTTTATTTTTTATTTTTATTTTTTGTACTTGTTTCTCGATTTTTTCGGTGATCGTGTCAATAAAAATATCTAATATGCATAAACAATTAAATAAATGAATTAAATATTTAATAAATTATTTAAACATTAAATAAATTCAAAATATTGTAATTATACATAAAACAAATGTTTTAATACATCAAGTAGGAGGAGACGGAGGAGGAGATTGAGGAGGTGGAGGAGGAGGAAACTGAGTCCGAACATTTGACGCTTCTGATCCATCTCCTGCCGCAGGGCTCCCCATTCCCTCTCTTGCTCAGCTAACGTGGCTAACGCTGTAGCCAGCTGCTTTTCTAAGGGTCTCAGATGAGCCCTGAGCAAGTCGTCCGAGAGAGAGGCCGAAGCGCCGGTGCTTTGTGTCGAATCCCGGCTGAGTTGGCTTTCACCGACGCTTCCAGTGCCATATTGTCGGGGCTTTTTGGGTTGGGTTCGTTCCAAATAGATCTCATGCAGATCATCCCCTCCCTGGGCAACAGCAATGGCATGGATCTCAGCCTAAAATTCAAAATTGAACCGTGTTAGACAAATTAAATGTGATTTAGAAACTATTAAGTAAAATTTTAATTAAACACTTTCATCAAGTTGTCGATCCTTATCCGTGACATAAGAGCCATCAGACCTCTTGTGGTTGTGGAGGAACGTGTCGTAGGTCAATGTTCGCTATTTTATTTAACACGCCGCAAGTGTACGAGTGTTATTGCAGATAGGGAAGTAAGGTCGTATCCACGAAGATTGTAATATTAGCAAGTACTACTTTAGATTATTTTCCTCTATTTAGACTTACGAAAAGAGAGAATTTAACTAAACTAACAAGCAGTTTAAATAAAAGACAACAAACTAAATAAGAGAAGAATCAATAAAAGAAAGATATCTCAAGGCTTCAATTTCAATGAATAATCAATCCCAACTTCAATCAATTAATCAATTAACACAAGGGCTCAACTCTTCTTAGAACGATAGCTTGTATAGCTAATCCTACTCCCGTAGAGATTAAACCATAGATCACATGCAAGTATTGTCGTCCCCAACAAACATAATATGCATGCAACTCCTAAAAGCACCTAATATCAATGTTATCACACAAAACTCGTTCCCTCCCGGTTATTATGTAATGCATGTCCTATATTCTAGATCACGTGATAGTCTCCATCTCCTGAGTCCAATTAACACATCAAATTATGCTTAACTAATGACCAGTTAATTAAACAAACAATCAAAACAAGAACATAGAAAAGATAGAGAAGGTCGTAATTGATTAATGGATCGGAGAACGAAATTAATTATTCATCTACTTTCTGACCCTAGGATATAATGGAATTAGCTAGACATAATTAAAGAAAACAAGAACATAAAATAAAGAAATTGCATAAAAGAAAAGTATAGCCTGAAACTCCTTGAATTCTTGTCTCCAAATCTTCAAAAAGCTCCAAACCCTAATCTAAAATTAAAAGAGAAAAATATGCTAGAATGTTTGAGGTATGATCTTGAGATGGTCTAAGCACCCATATATATAGGGTGAGATTAAGGTTGAATCCTATTAGGAAAAGATATAGAGTTTTAAAAGAATAAGGTAATATTTTCTCCAAAATCGGGTAGATATCTTTATGTCCGGAACAGGTTCAACGGGCGCTGGAACTCCCGCGACCGATGGGTGAGCGTAGCTGAATTTCTCGATTCTTCAAGGCCCAGGACCGCTGGGTGTCTGGCGCTGTCCGAGTTTTTCGCCATCTCGTCCCGTCTTCTCGTCTTTTCGCGTCTTCACTTCGATTATCTCGATATTAGCTCATTTTTCCTATGATTTAACAAAAATGCACAAAGGGGTATGAAACTTCAAATGATTAAGAAACCAAAGAAAAAACGTATACAAACAATGGGTTTGTATCGAATAATCGGCATTAAAGACCCGTAAAAAGTGTAGAAAATCCATGTTTGTCATTTGCCCAAAATCACTTCATTACCAGTCATACATAAATAAGAGCATAGGGATTTTAGAAAGAGCCTAAGCTCATAAAAACCTTCTTTACTTTAATGCCTCACCATATCTGCCCTTAATAACCCGATCTAGAGAGGTTGGCCGACCTCAACCTAGAACCTCGATCTCTTTCCTGAGCAAAGCTAACCTAAGTGCACTACCTAAGCAACACATGCTCAGGCCGATCGTATCTCAAATCCTTGGCACACAGCCGACAGATAGGCATTATACATTAAACATTAAACTTCATGACATGGTAAGCTCTTAAAGAAAACATAACATTTTCGCTTCAAACATAATCCACTCTTCGACTAGTCGCTCGAGGGTTTTAACCCGCTTGGGGTCCTTAGATAGAAAGCTCACCTCAAAGTCGCTTTGACGGAGATCGCTTTACAGTCGCTCGCTCACCGCTCCTCTTTCAAATACCCTTAAGAAAGTAAGAGTGAAATACACATACGACAACATTCTTAGTTAAGAGCGCAAGTTCGCTTGGCTAACTTATCGCTTAGGTCAGAGGTAGGTTGGAGCGATTTTGGCTCTCTCTCTCTCTCTCTTCTTTCCAAAAAAGCTCTAGCATAGTATAACTTATTTGTATATTTCTTTCGAGAAAAGCTCTAACAGAATAGGGTCTACCTATCCTCTTCTTTCTAGAAAATCTCTAGCAGGATAAGACTTCATAGCATTATCAAGATAAAGTACAGATCTGAAACTGGAACGGTTTGACACTTTTCTTTTGAGAGAGATAAAACGCATTGAAAATGGTGAGGATAGTAAAGGGTTCCGGACTTTTCTTAGCTGCTTTCCATGCTCGTTTCTTTATTAAGAAAACTTATTTGTAATAGGAAATCATAAAACTTTTAGTTCGGCTTCTTACTCAAAAGTTCGGCTATGGTGACTCTGAAAAACTTCTCAGTTTTGAAAGGTGAGTTTTGACAACATAACATGACTTTAGGATTTCTCAAAATACAAAGGTTTTTCTCCTAAGTATAGATAAAATGCCAACATATCAAACGAGACGGGGTGGAGATTTTCCCTTAAAACTTGAACAAGTTCTCAAACTGTGGTTCCTTCTTCTCTCTCGGTCTCTCTCTCTCTCTCTCTCTCAACTTTAAATGAAATTTGTGAAATAGCATCAATGAATGAATCCCAAGGTGGGGGTATTTATAGGGGTGTGGTGTACCCTTTCCCAGAATTAATAAAAATATTTTTAAAGAGAAAATGGGGTATGGCTTTTGCAGAAAAGGACGCATAGTACTGGTCAATAGGGTGGTGGCGTATTGTAGAAAAAGTAAAGTTGACTGACACATAATTAATGCACTAGGTACGCTCTTTAAGATAGCTCGCTGACTTTCACCCCTCGAGCGAACTCGCTCGAGGTACAAACCTTTTTCTCCCTCAAAGACGCTCTAAGATTTTTTTGCTCTCTCGCTACACTCGCTATAAGCTCTTGCTCACCTAAGATCGCTACTGATCTTAGTCCGAACGGATTCGCTTGAAGTGACTTCTCGCTCAGCTTGAGCGTATTTATACTCTTCGCTACAGCTCGGTTCAAGCGAACTTCTTCACTCCGAACCTGAAGCGATTTCCGATACCGCTCCGAACTTGTTCGGAGCAGACTTGCTAGGCTTAAAACCCTTACGACGACATTCAACCCTTAGCGATAACTCTCAAGCGACAAGCGACAGTCGCTTTAGCATATTAAAGCAAGCATAACCATATTTTAAATACAAACGCAAGTAGCGACCAACTAGTATAAAACATATCGAACTCTCATTTGGAACTTTAATATCACTCCGAGCACCTTAAGTGCTTCATAAAGTAACCTTATTGCTTAAACTATCAAAGTGAAACCTGGTCATCATCTTAAAAAGAGCTCTTTATTTTATTAATAGTGACTTTAAAACTCGGGCTATTACACTTTTGCCATGGGGCGCGGTTTCTGGAACAGATCGACGTGGAGTTCTTAGATTTCGTCCCTTGGCTTCATCAATGGAGTACACCAAGGCTGAGGTTTGTCTTGGCCTTGACGAGGTCCGAGCCTGGATTCGAGGTCCGCGCTGTATCTTGTCGAAAGCGCTTCATTGGCCTTGGCCTCGGTCACCTCGGTCCTCTTCTCTTTTCTACTTGTTGGCAGGTTCGGCTTTCTCAGCTTCACGCATTCTCCTATCAACTTCATCGGCTTTTGGGAACCGATCTGCTATGCGCCAAAGTTCTGAGGCCGTTCTGAGCTCGTACATGACAATCTCTCTGGTCATGAAGTCGCTGATGGTTTTACCTCGTCCTTGCCGCACAGTGAGGAGATAAGCCGAAGTAGTTTTCGACTCGGCTTTTTGAAAGAACCTTCTATGGAAGGCCTTCATTAGGTCTTGTCAAGGTCTGGTTGTGTGCACTTGGGCTCCTCCCCTCGTCCACCGGTCTGGTCTTCCTCTTCTTAAGGGATGATCGGGTTGTCGTGCTCGTCCAGATCTTCGGGGACCCCTTCGGGGGTCGGATCTCTTGCTGGCTTTTTTGCCCTATCTCCGAGGTGCTTCATCCTTGCTGATGTCGTTGTTGTCATCCTTCGTCTTGGATACGGTTGATCGCATAGGTCATTGTTTTCGTCCTTTTAGAAAGGCTCGGCCGTGTCAGCTCGTCAGCCTTGACCTCGTCCTTTTCGGAAGGTTCGGCCGCGTCCTTGATTTTTTTCTCTCTATGGTCATCGATCGTGGTGTTTGGCGAATTGATGGTGTGGATTTGTTTCACAAATAGGAGATCAACGGGCATGAATATTTATGGACAAATCATCCATGTCCATTGTTGGATATCAAGGGAGGCATGATGTAGTTGCAACGGCGAGAAGCTTTGCTATTGGGTTTCGACCCATGTGTGGCTGCTATAGCTCGTCGATCTGCGCAGCCTCAATTGCTACCCCGACAACAAGAACGAACACGGAGGAGTAGCGAGGAAGTGGGAGACACGGTGGCGGAGGTGATTTAGTTTTGAGGGTTTTTGGGATGTGAAGGGCTCGTCGTGGTCGTTGCTTTCCTCATAAAATTTGATCGTAAGCACAAATTTTTCTCACAGACGGTGCCAGTGATCGATCTTATCTTCGTAGGAAATTGAACAAACGTGGCAAGAACGTAAAAATAACACAAGAAATTTACGTGGTTCGATCTATTTAGATAGATCGACGTCCACAGAGAGAAATATGGGTGTTTATTATGTGATGCATGTGAGAATATAAGAGTGTGTCCCCTCTCAATCTATCATAGTCTCTATTTACAGGTACATAGTTGGAGTTTGACTTTAATACATAGTCTTCTCCTATAAAGACTCTTTTGGATTTATCTTATACTCCCTCCGTCCCGCCCCATTAGTCCGTTTTGCTTTTGGCACAGAAACCAATAAAGCAGAGAGAGTGAATTTTATAATGATATTTGTTGTGAGAGACAAAAAAGAAAAGTGGACTAATAGTGGGACAAACAAAAAAGGAAATGTGGACTAATGGAGCGGGACTGGGGGAGTAATTCATTAAGATTCCAATGCGAACATAATTTATAATTAATTCTTTCCGACGAAACGCGCGAGCAAGACACTAAGTCTGAATTAAATGGATTTTAAATAAACCCAAATTTCTTTTAGTAATTACACTTTCCGCCCAGTAAGAGGAAGGCGGGCATCACATCATTTACTAATACTCCTTTTGTATCAACCCAAAATACACTGTAATAGTACAATTTAATTAATCCCCACTAATCGCTATTACGACACTTGACTAAACCACCGCGTTGAACTCTGCCGCACGTGCACACTCACAGACCCCGAGTCTCCTGTGCCACGCTGCGTCCGGAACACCACGGGCCCCACCGCCGCCGACCCCCTCAGAACGGCTTGCTCATGTACGGCGCGAACACCTCCTGCATCGACTCCATCTGATAGTTCCCCTGGAACTGCGAGCCGATCAGCGAGCCGGCTCCCGCGCCAACGCCGTCCATGTAGCTGAACGGGAAATCCAGCGCCGTCTTCTCCCACTCCGACAGCTTCGGCGCGCTCTCCACCTCCGGCGACAACACGTGCTCGGAGCAGCTCGAGTCGGTGTGCAGCCGAGGGATGGAATCCGACGCGTCGAGGTACATGAAGTCGTCGTACACCATCGGCGAAGACTCCGGCACTGACGTCAGGATTACCGGCTTCGTGTCCTCCTCTGACGTCACCGCGCTCGCCATATTCCGGCTGCTGACGGTCGCCGGCTGTTGCCGCCGCTCGATCGCGCCCTTCTTGTTGTATATGCGGCACAGCACCCAATCATCCAGCTGTAGAGATCAAATCACGGCCGTCAGATTTGAGAAAATTTCTGGACCGTTGAAAATTTGACAAAGAACTGACTAGAACTACCAATCGTTTTTGTTTGAATGTTGAATTAAAGAGATAAGAAGGAATCATTTGTGATGTTAATTTGACTAAATTGCCCTCCGGATTAGCGTGATTGATTATTGTTCATCGAATTAAGCAATCATTTCCGTTAACTGAACTGAATCCGTTTTATCATTTTTAAAATTCAATTATTGATGAAATCCGATTCGATCTACCCACCCTAAGGCTATTGTTCTTCTTCCGAGCGGAGCGGTCCACGTCGGCGAGGCGATACTCGTGCATAATCCAATTAGTTTTCTCGCCTCTCGGCGCCTTGCCGGAGTAGAACACCAGTGCCTTCTTAATCCCGACGGTCTTCGGCTGTCCGATCGGCTTATCGGCGCCGGTGGCCTTCCAGTAACCGCTGCCGGCCGCCCGGTTAGGCCTCGAACCGTTCGGATACTTCCGATCCCTGGGGGAGAAGAAGTACCACTCCTTCTCGCCGTACAGAGCTAGACCTGCAATAGATCAACAATGCGGCGGCGATCAACTAACGAATCCATCGCAATCAACAGAGTAGCTGGAAAAGCGCCAGAGATCTACAGAAATTAGGTCTAAGTACCTGGTAACTCCCATGGATCGTACTTGTAGAGGTCGATTTCGGCGATAATCGGAACGGCGATGGATTGCGTAGCGCATTTCCGGCACAAGTAGTGCATCACGAGCTCTTCGTCGGTTGGATGGAATCGGAACCCCGGCGGCAATTGCAGATTAACGGCGGCCATTTCTTCTTTGTTTCTCTGAGGCAGTTGAAAAAATATATATTTATAATGGAATTGGGGAGAGCTAAAGGGAAAGTGGGGGAGGAGGGGTTTTCTGAAACTTAGAACGCAAGGGAGGAAGGGGAATATATAGGGGGAGGGAGGGGGACACGTGGCGGGAAGGGGGCGGCGGGTTCTAGAACACACGTGGTTGATAAGGTAGCGGGAGGACACGTGGCGGCTGGGCAAGTGGTGGGTCTGAGGAGTGTGCTACTGTCACTGCTTACGCAATGAGTTTGGACGGACCCGGGTGTGGGAAATGGGTTGTGAAGCGGGTTCGCTGACACGTTGGAGGGTCATGCAAACGGTGCCGTTTGGACCCTTGTCTAACCTCACTTGATCTACTTTCTATATACACTTTGAAACATTTACAAAAATATGAAGAAATGGTTCCATTATTTTGTTGTATCTTCATCTCATTGTATCTTTTTCTTAATACATCTTATTTACTTTTCTATTTTTTAAATCAGATAAAATATATTTAACCATAATTAATGTTTTTTTCTCCGAATTAATTACAATCACATATTATTTTATTTTTTGATTTATATAACGAGTCAAATTAAAATAATTATGATGAGATAGAGATATTATGATCTAATACGAACATTTTTAATTTTCTAATTAGGGTGGAATTATAAATTTAATAAATAAAGTCAAAAGTGGTTCGAAGGCAGCCAAGTGTGGGAGTTAATAATTGAAGGTCAACCATGTGTCCCTCTTTCGGTGAAGGGATATACTATGAGTGCCAAGTATTGCTATTCTTTCTTCCACATAACCCTTATTCGAATATTCTTAATTATTTTCAAATATATAAACTTATATATATATATTCTAAATTACTCATTTTCAAATTTAATTAATTAAAAAAAATGAAATGATAATCTGAGAGTTTGAAAGATAAGTCCGAATCTCCATTCAACTCGTTAATAAATAATAATGATAAATTGATAATAAAAGCTTCATGCACTTTGAAATGGACGATTAGTAGTGAAGTAAGTGGTGCATGTAGTCAAAAGTAACAAGATTGTTTATAAGCAC
>JAOWBJ010164340.1:0-11853 GCA_028566335.1 Monarda citriodora | reverse complement strand
CTTTTACGTTAAGAACTGTAACTACATACCTTAGGAGAATTTAGGAGTACGATTACCTAAACATAAGCTAATGAAGTATTGAAAAAGATAGCAACCGAGATACAATTAGGGAACAAAAATATTACAAATGAAGGTGGAAATGAGAAGGGACAAACTCTAACCCTAAAAAAATAAAAAATAAAAAACTCTAACCCTAACACTTAACAAAATAAGGACTTTAACTAGTAAACGGCCAGCGCCTAGTCTATCAACAAGGGGCTGGACCCAGCTCATTCAATGAAAGTAGAGATCAGATTGTTCTTCTTTATAGCCAGAGGAGGTACTTGCAGATATATATTAATATAATCAGTGTATGAGCAATTAAGGGTGCTGAAATAAATAAACATCAGATATCAATATGTGAAAGAGGACTTGCAGAAGGAACGATTTTGAGAGTTAGGATGTGTAAACAATATTAATTAGGAGGACCACAAGTGAGTAATGAAGCAGCATCAGGCTGCCACCTAAGTTTATCCTCAAATAAAAACCCTTGAGAGTAAAGGAGTGTTGCCCAAAGCGGCGAGTGGTCACACGTAGATGGGTGAATACGTGTGTAGCAAGTTTTTGACTTCCTTTCACTTTTAAAACAGTTTTACCCAAAATACCCTTCTTAAAAATGCTTTTCGAAAGATAGCAAGCGACTGTTTTACAAGACTGGCTTGCAAAGCGACCGTTGTAGAGTTTTAAAGGTTTTGCGGAAGTCGGTGAGAAGTTATTTAGACTTGCGCTTGTTAATCTTGACTTAGTTAAAAACCGGATTAGATTCTTTAGGGCGTGTGTGTATGAATAAAGAATTGAAATATTGAAAGCGATAAAGCGAAAACAAAACACCCATCGATTTATAGTGGTTCGGAGACAAAGCTCATACGTCCACTCTTCCATCAAACTAGGCAAGAATACGTCTTGGTTTTATACTTTCCAATGAAGTGACTTAACAAACAAGTTAAGTCCTCAGGAAATTCGGTCTCGCGAGCGGACAGGTGTACGGGTTCTAACCTTAGCTGTGAAGTTACAAATCTCGGTTTTAAACTTCCCGATGAAGTAACTTATTTTACCAAGCTAAGTCCTCAGCGAATTCGGTCTCGCGAGGGGACAAACAAATAAGGTTTTAGTTTGGAGTAAGGAAACTCGACTTTTCTAACTATGAGTAGAACCTTTGGCGGTAAGAACAGAGGCAAGGGTTAGATTTTTTTCCTTCTTTAGTGTCTAAGAAATCCTTAGGACAAACAAGGTTAAGGACTGATTTGACTACATACATAGTAAACCAAGAAGATGTTTACTAAGGAACCCAATGACTCTAAGTTACAAAAACCTTGGATGATTTTTCTGGATGCTAGAAGACTTGAGTATTCGAGAGTTTGAAAGATGCAGCAATGCGTAAGTTGAGTTAAGGTTTTCGCCCCTGAGACAAATATGCCCGTTAGAGAGGCATGGTGTCAATGACTCTTTATCCTTTAGCGTGTTGCAGCTTTCCATGAATTTCCGGAATTTAAGGAATACTTTCGAATTTGCAGGTCTGCTGCATTGACATTTCACCTAATATATCCTTGCGTGTCAGCGCAGTTGACCTGCTCCTTCCGTTGCCCAATCCCGCGTGTCCAAGTGACACTTTGAATACAGAGTTATACCATGTTATTTAATGCATGATTGGACGTACATCGAAAGGTGTCAGAACATTTACAAGGGATATTCGCTTTGTCAACGGGAAGCATCGGGATCGCTTCACTCAGACTTGCGCGAGCTGCAGAGCTTTCTTGCCTAGAAAGCAAGTGGTCGCTTTGACTCTTAGCGATGACGATCTCTTGGACTCCTGGCTTCGCTTCTGAACTTCGGACGCTTTGAATGAACACGGTCGCTAGCAATTCCTTCAAAAGATATAATCTTCTCGGGTTGCTTGAGTCTGAGTCAGAAGCATCGCTTTCACGAACCACTTTATATACTTAGCGATAATACGCTAAGCCTTCGGTCTTCTACGTTAGTGATAAAACGCTAAGTCTTCTGACTTCTTCTCTCTTAGCGATACCATCGCTAAGTCTTCAAATCGCTTCGACGGCTAAAAATACACTTGTAAAAATGTGAAGCTCCCTAATAGAGGAGTTTCACTAAGATATTAAAACTTACAAGCCGATCATCAAGGGTGATCCTAAACGCTACACTTATTGAAGATAATGGCTAAGGCGGCTTTGTGTGCTAATTAAAATAATTAGCAAATAGACTTTCCCCTCAAGCCAATCCCCCTACAATATCCCCCTTTTTGATGATACCAAACCCATAAAAAATAATCTAACAATTTCCTCCTATTACAATATCTAATGCTAAGAAACTACCTTAACACAAAAATTCATAAGGAAGAAACACTTGACGTTTTGCTTTAAGACATGAAAGGAAAAGTTAGTACGTTTTAAAATATATGTTCCCTTATCTAGCATCGCTAACTAAAAAGTGATAAGATAAACAGACGATGAGTGTTTGTCCAGGGAAAAGCGATTGTAACCATCTTCATTAATAATTTGGCAGTAAAGTACACGAATGATTACAAGCTAACTACAAAAGCAACGAGAGAGAGAAAGCGGCATAGATTACAATCAATTAGTATGCTTTGGAGGCTTCATTCCATATGCAGTGTAGACTCTGGTCCTGGCATCTCAAAGTTGAATCGAATTCGAATTCTTGACATCTAGAATTATGAGCAGTTCCCGGATTTCACACTCTATCATACTCCTATCAATGATATTTTGACCAGCAACATAAGGAGGTTCAAGCGTCCTCTCTGCCGGGGACATCACGAATCCAGTTCCAACCTTCTCTAGAATAATCGTCCACAACGCCTTGTGGCATGATTCCATGAATGACACCAAAGCACCAGTAGCATACAACTGGTACACTTTTCTAGAAATAAAATAATTTTATGAAGCGCTCCTCCACACTCCTCCATTCTCTCATGTTCTCCTCAGAGAGAAACTCCTCTATTCGCTTGGCCTTCTTCTCCTCTAAGAGCCTTAGAATCTCTTCCCCAGAGCAGGCATGGAGCTTCTTCATCTCTTCATTAAATTCCTCAAACTCCTCCTTAGTCATTTTCGGCCAGAATTTGCATAGAATCCTGTCAGTCCGCACCTTCACTTCCACTTCTTCATCAGACTTGGTCGATTCTTCCTTAAGCTCTGCTAAGGCAAATGCTTGCCGAGATAAATCAGGTACTTCTTCTCTCCTTTCGTCTTGGGCATGAATCATAGCCATAAATCCTTAGCGATCCTTTTGGCCTCATATCATAGATGGCCGCAAGGCTCAGCTTTCTTTGCTCAGAGGCGTGGTCGTACGCAGACTTCAACATCTCTTGCTCCTCCGTGCTTTCTCCTCCTCCAGTTGCACTCGTAGTCTTCTTCTTCAAAGCGGGCTTCTTCCCTCCTCACTTACTTTTCTTCGTTGGCGGCTCCTCCGCTTGAGATTCTCTACTTGGTCAGCCTTTCGCTTAGGCGCACCCTCCGCTTCAACACTCATACCTTCAATCGACTTGCCCTTTGATCCAGCGGAGGCGTCGACATCAACGCCTTTTGAAGCTTGTGGTTGTGGCTCTTGAATAGAAATCCCTTTGATAGGGCGCTTAGAAGATGAAACCAACAACTCAGCCACATTCACCACCTTACGAGCTTCCAAATTATCTCCTCCCTTATCTTCCCCCTTGGCGAGGGCTCCGCTAGGATCGGCATTTAAAGCGGACGCTCTGGCCTTTGCGCCTTCCACCGCCTTCGACACCATAAGGATCAGATTTCCACAAGTGGAATGTACAATCTCGCTCACCTTCCGGGACCTGACGATCTCCTCTTCCGCTTCCAGCTCCTCCAACTGAAGCTGTCGCATGGCGTCCTCGAGCGGATTGCTTTCTGCCTCAGGATTGAAATTAAAAGCGTCGAACGCATCTAAGATACCAGAGTCAAAACCCTGCATGTCTTCTTCATCACCACCTTGACCTCCCATCAAGGCCTCCAATGAAATGAACCTCCCCGCTTCGTGCTCAACTTCCTCTTCCTCTTCTCCTTCTCTTTCTTCTTCTTCATTTTCCTCTTCGTCTACTACTTCTATCTCCACTTCAACACAATCAACCTGTGGAACAGACGAAAGCAGTTAAACTGAGATAGGCTCATTCCCCCTTACTAGGACATCCTTCTCTACTCCTTCAATACCCGTCGAAGCATTCTTCCCCGCTTCGACATTTACCTCCTTAGGCTCATCTACTAGCCTCCTCATCTCCTTCCTCAACTGCTTCTTTGATTGCTTGGATTTGGGAATGACCACATCAGCTATGATTGATTGGATGGTCTCATCGATGTTCTGAGAGGCTTCATGTGATGGCACCACCATCTCGGAAATCAGGGAATCGACCGGCTTTAGAAATAGAGCGGTGGCTTTAACGGTCGTGAGGAACTGCTTGTCAAGCAATGGCACCAATCTTTGCAGAGCGAATGACAACTTCGATCCGTACCTCAAGCGGACGGACATCTCAAATACATTATCCTCCTTCGTCGCTTCCAAGTCCTTTTTCACCTCAAGCCACTGGTTGATTATGAACTGATTCCAGTTATGCTTGATCCCCTTTGCTTCATCCAATAAAGCGATCATCACCTTCAACTTTGAACGGGTGATTGATGAGTGGCTCCTTACATAGCTGAATAAGACTTTAGTGGCCACATGACAAAACGTCTTGTAGATGGGCTTTAAACTCCTGGTCATCATCTTCCCTATGACGAACTCGTCCGTGGCATCTGTAGAAAATCTTCTCAGATCGGCAGAAAGATTTGAACTCCTGCAACTTTCCACGTCCTTTCCATCATCACGCAAGTCAAGCCCTTTGACTGCAACATCCCTCAAGTAGACATTCTTGGTGCTTCTCTATAAAATTCCATCTTCATTGTAATCATAAGAAGAGATATGACTCGAGAGAGTCTCCTTGTGGATGTTACCGAAAAATTCTATGACCGGAATCGGGTAAATCTCGGCAGGATAACAAGATATAAACATTTTGAGCTTTGCGTTACGAATAGCGGTTCTGATGAACCCGTCATGACTGAGCATAATCATGTCGACATGAGGCTCGACATGAATGAAATTCCTCGTATCCTTGTTGATAATCTCGCGATGTTGGGTTTGGATAGAGCCATTTTTGGGAATTTTGGTAGGGATTGAGAGATTTTCTGGGTTTGGGAGAGTTTTAGGGTCTGGAGAGAATTCTAGGAATTTGAGAGGTTTCCAGAGAGTTTGAATGTTCGAATGAGAAGCTATGATGAATGATTGGGAATAAATGGCTTATGTGAGAAGTTTTAGGGTTTATGAGAGAGGGGTTGAATCTTAGCGGTTGAAACACGCCCTTACAGATTCAATCGTGAGATCGTGGTCTTAGATTGGATGGGTGACATGGCATATTCGATGGCTAGAAAAGTTACACAAAGTTAATCAAGGGTTCTGAGATATGCCATGGTGTACGCTTCCTAGCGCGAGTAAGATCCACGCTCGAGTGAGTCTTGAAACATGTACCTTTACTTTATACACTTTTTGCACGCATTATATGAAAAGGACATTCGCGACACGTGTCGCTTATGCCATTAAATGTACAATATACTAGGTTGAAATTAGTTACAACTTATCATAAAGTAATGTGAAAAGTAAAAGTGCAGTAATTTCAATTTCAAGACATAAGAATCGCTATGCTTTAACGCACGTTTGAAGCGAAGCGATCGCTTCAACATTTTACTTAGCGATCCTTAAATAAAAATTAAAGACAGAGAATCGCTATGCTAAAGCTTTGACTTCTTTTGCAAGAGACACTTATCGACTTTCTTTAAAATCAAATTTAAATGAAGCGACTCGCTTTAACATATTGCTTAGCGATTCTTTTGACCTTAGCGGTCATGTTGTTAACTCGCTTTGTTAAAGAGAATTTTCATGAATTTCGAAAAGACTCGCTTTTTCAGAGTCTGCAGGCGGTTCGCCTTTCTTTCAAGTGAAAATTTCTTTTAAAAGCAATAACGTCAACTAGGCTTGATGTGTTTCAATTAGTATTATGAACTTCTCAAGTAAGATTGACAATATTAATTTGCTTTGAAAAGACAAGGAAGAAGACTTACCGGTCAATCAAGACTTATAGCTTGATTGATACCACGGTGTAGCTTTATGCAAAGCGTAGGGGAAAAGGACCGCTTTGCATCACCTGGACGCTTTCCAAATTGTTCTCTTGACACCATTTGTTGACTCCGCTTGGGAAGACTCCGCTTGATGTCTGAACCCCATGTTGAATCGCTTGCTGGGCTGGATCCCTCCAAGCGTCTCCATCCCTTAGCGACTGCTTCTTCCTTTGATCATCAAGCACCGCCTAGCAAAAGTGATCTCCCTTAACCCAATATCCAAAAATCAAGTAGGGTTGGGAAACCAACTCAAGCCGAATACCTACAACATCACTTATCATCTTCAGCGTCAAGCAGGCCCAACTCCATACACAGCACATTAAACTGTTCTTGAGCAAGCGGTTTAGTGAGAATATCAGCTCTTTGAAGTTCTATGTATATCTTTTCCATTCTGATGTCCTGCTTTTCCACGTGATCCTTTATGAATTGATGTTGAATTTTGACATGCTTGCATCTTGTATGTAACACTGGATTTTGTGTGATAGCGATAGCGGTTGTACTATCAAAATAAATCGGGATCTTTTTTGCTACAATGTTGTAATCTCTGAGTTGTTACTTTAGCCAAAGAATCTGAGAGCAACAATTTCCAGCGGCCATGTACTATGATTCGGTAGTAGATGTTGCATTGCTTGTCTGCTTCTTAGAGAACCAAGAGACAAGCTTGTTGCCCAGTAATTGACAAGTCCCAGAGGTGGACTTACGGTCAATTTGGCAAATACTGAAGTCTGCATCAGAGTAACCAAGTTGATGGTCCCCTTAAGATATCGAAGGATGGTCCTAGCTGCTTCCATGTGGTATTGCTTTGGATTACTTTGAAAGCGAGCACACACTCCCACAACAAAATATATATCTGGGCGACTTGCTGTGAGATAGAGTAAAGAGCCAATGATCGCTTTCTACTATGTTGGATTAATTGTCTTCCCTTCAACATATGGATGAATCTTCCAACTCGTGCTCATTGGAATTTTGACAGTTTGCTCTTTTTCGACCTTGAATCTAGCGATCATCTACCTTGTGTATTTTGCTCGGATGATGAAGATCCCTTCACTAGACTGCTTCACTTGTAATACTAGAAAGCATAACATCTTCCCCATCATTGACATTTCGTACTTCTACTTCATGAGATTAGCGAATCTCTCACCAAGCACTGGGTTGGGCAATCTAAATTTAATTTCATCGATGTAGATCTGAACCCATAGCATATCATCTTCATCGTTAATAGTGAATAAGGTTTTATCAACACTTCCTTTACAAAATCCTCTGTCAATGAAGAAGGTTGAAAGCGTATCATACCAAGCCATACAGTGCCTTCTTCAAGCGATACACCTTATCTCCAACCTTGAATCCTGGGGGCTGTTCCACGTACACTTCTTCTTTAAAAACACCGTTGAGAAAGACGCTTTTGACATCCATTTGATAGACTGTGAAACGCTTAGATGCGACAAAAGCAATGAACATACAAATAGCTTCGAGTCGAGCGACTGGGTCGAACATTTCATCATAATCGATGCCCTCCGCTTGAAGGTTCCTTTAGTGACACATCTCGCTTTGTTGTGAACCACATTGCTCGTCCATTTTGTTTCCAAATACCCATTTGAGATCTTTCACATTTAGATGTGTTGAGCGATCAACAAGCTCCCGTACTACATTTCTCTCGAACTCGTTGATCTCCGCTTGCATATCTTGAATCCAATTTGAGTCGACAAGCGCTTCCTCGATAGAAGATAGCTCCGTGGATGAGAGAATCCGCTGAACATACAACTTTCTCCATGATAAAGGGTTCCACGTGTTCGCACATCTTGGTTAGGGTCCCCAAGTATCTACGAAGGATCATGATTTCTGAGCCAGAGCTTTCGCTTCTCGAGTTCAGCGGCATTAACATCGCTTTGACTACATTGGTCTGGGTCCCCAATGTCTTCAACACTTGTTGAAGAAGATGAAGCTCTCTCACCATTCATAATGCGTGAGATCAAAGGATCGACTGGTAATGATGGCAGAACATTGTCCCTAGTCAGTTGGCTTGTATCCTGCTCCATTTCCTCAACATCTTCTAAAATGGCAGTGGGAACGACTACTCCATTCTTCATCGAGCGAGTCACTGGACCTTCGAACTTCGCTTGACTCGGATCAAAGCGAATGGCTTCACTTTTCTCCAAGAGATATGTCGGTAGATCCTCAGTGACTGGCGATAAAGCGTTTTGACCCGCTTGAACCTGCTTCCTGCACAAGCTTGAAAGTAGATTCATCAAACACAACATGAGACATTTTCTTGTGAATGAAACGCGATACGCTTTCCTTGTTCAAGAGTATCCTAAGAATACTCCTTGGTCAGCTTTGCTATCGAACGCTCTCAAATGAGTCTTTCCGTCATTGTGAATGAAACATCGAAAACCAAAGATATGGAAATAAGCTACGTTAGGAATTATCCATGTCCATATCTCGTATGGTGTCTTCTGATGTCGGGTATTTATAGCTGTGCGATTCTAAACATAACATGCAATGCGGGTCGCTTCAGCCCAAAAATACTTCGACAGTTCCTCGTCCGCAAGCATTGTTCTCGCAGCTTCTTTGATAGTGCAGTTACGACGCTCTACCACGCCATTTTGCTGTGGGTCCTAGCGGCTGAAGATTCCTGCTTCACACCATGCTCTGCACAATAATCATCAATGACGGAGTTGAAGAATTCTATGCTCTATCAGAGCGGATGGTGATGGTGTTGTGGCTCTTCTCCACTAAAATATGTTTGAGAAGCTTTGGCAACAAAATCATAGTCTCCTATTTACTCATCTGGCTCTAAGTCGCTTTCGCTCATAGCCATGAGGTTGAATTCCTCATCTTCCAGATCCAAAGCAAGCATCCCCATATCCAAGGAAAGCTGGTTTCCTTCTCCTTCATCATCTATGAACTGGTCATCATCGTGATTGACTCCATCCATGGGGATTGCTTTCTCAGAGACTAACGCTCTCGTAGCATTGGCATGCTTCGCTATAAGCTCCTTTCGCTCCTCTTCTGAAATGGAAGGACATTCGGACATATAATGTCCGATCTTATGACAATCATAGCACTTGACTGAGATGGAGACGCACGAGCGCTCGACTCCTCTTTCCCTTTCTTCTAAAAGTGATGCTGCCCCTGCTGCTTCTTGTAGAATCTTTTATATTTTGCAGCACGGGCATTCGAGGTATTGAAGCCTCGAAGCAGCGTAAGAGCGAAATCCTGCAACTCCTCCTTGAACATATCTCCGATGTCGCCATGGGAGAATGCGGCTAGATCGTCTGCAGGCTTCTCGATGATGGTTTTTTGAATGCCATCCCACGATCACTGGCTTATCAGGTTCCTCCACCTCTTCCTTCTTTGCCTTATTATTTAATTGGAATTCCATCGCTTTAAAATCATAAAATAAAGCTTCCAGCAATTGAGCTCCAAGGTCCTTGTTGAAGTGGCAATTTCTTTTAATCGTCTGCCACTTGCCTGTGAGCGCATGACAAACCTTCGTATTAATCTCCTTGTGGGATACGTCCTTACCGAGAGTGGTAAGCGACGTGACCAAGTTGAGAACCCGAGTCTCGAAAGACTCCATACTCTGATTATTTTTCATAGAAAGCGCTCCGAACTCTCTCAGTAGCACCGAGAGTTTGTTTCCTTGATCTTCTTTGTCTCTTGAGATAGTAGGGCCAAGGTATCCCACATCTCGTTCGCGGTCTTGAACTTCATGATGCGTGCAAGATACACATCTGAGACCGTCAACTGGATCACATTCCGAGCAATGCGATCTAAGTTGTCCACTTTGAAATTTGTGGCTGTATACTCCTGCCGAGGCTTTTCGACATAGTGATCTGAACTCCTTCTTGTACCTCGAGCAAAGCGCCACTTGTTAGATCATGACTCTCGGTCACACGATTTCATGTGTCCACTTTCATGATTTTAATCGGCCATGAGGAAATCACTTCTCACATACGATCATGTAGGGAAGCTAGATGAGACTCTACACGGAAAATCCATGTATTATATCCCTCGATCGTAAACTGTGGCAATGTACCTACATAAGTCATCTTAAAAACTTATTAGCAGAATGTAGGTATGCCAAGTGAATGGTTTTTATGTAGATTTTGAAAGATCAGTTCTAGAACACAACCGTGAATCATTAGAAGAACTCTAAAGCTTCACCGGTAATCAAAACAGTAGCTCTATAAAAACTCCTACTCTGATACCACTTGTTGGCCCAAAGCGGCGAGTGATCACACGTAGAGGGGGTGAATATGTGCGTAGGAAGTTTTTGACTTCCTTTGACTTTAAAATAGTTTTACCCAAAAACCCCTCTTAAAAACACTTTTCTAAAGATGGCAAGCGACTGCTTTACAAAATTGGCTTGCAAAGCTACCACTGCAGAGTTTAAAGCTTCTGCAGAAGTTGATGATTTTTTTTGGATGTTAGAAGGCTTGAGTGTTCGAGAGTTTGAAAGATGCAGCAATGCGTAAGTTGAGTTAGGGTTTTCATCCCTGAATAGTCCTATTTATAAGAGAAGAGACAAATATGCCTATTAGAGAGGCACAATATCAACAACTCTTTGTCCTTTTGCGTGTTGCAGCTTTCCATGAATTTCTGGAAGGTTTTAAGGAATACTTTCGAATATGCAGGTCTTTGGCATGACCATTTCACGTAATATGTCCTTGCGTGTTAGCGCAGTTGACCTGCTCCTTCGGTGCCCAATCGCGTGTGTCCAAGTAGTACTTTGACTGCAGAGTCGTACCGTGTTATTCAATGCATAATAGGACGTATGCCTAAAGATGTTAGAACCTTTACAAGGGATATTCATTTTGTCAACAAGAAGCATTGGGATTGCTTCACTCTGACTTGGGTGAGCTGCATTGCTTTCTATCCTAGAAAGCAAGTGGTCTCTTTGACTCTTAGCGATGACGATCGCTTGGACTCCTCGCTTCGCTTCGGACGCTTTGAATGAACGCGGTCGCTAGCATATCCCTCGCAAGATATAATCTTCTCGGGTTGCTGGAGTTTGAGTCAGAAGCTTTGCTTTCGCGAACCACTTTATATACTTAGCGATAAAACGCTAAGCCTTTGGTCTTCTACCTTAGCGATAAAACGCTTAGTCTTCAGACTTCTTCTCTCTTAGCAATAACATCGCTAAGTCTTCAAATCGCTTTGACGGCTAAAAATACACTTGTAAAAATGTGAAGCTCCCTAACAGATGAGCTTCGCTAAGACATTAAAACTTACAAGCCGATCATCAAGGGTGATCCTAAACACTACATTTATTGAAGATAATGGCTATGGCTTTGGGATCTAATCAAAATAATAAGCAAATAGACTTCCCCCTCAAGCCAATATATCCCAACAAGAACTTGACCAACCAAAGGACTGCAAGCAAAGGAGGGAGTATGGATTAGAATTTGTTACTCAATAAATTGGAATTCAAGGTGCATATGACATTAACCAATAATAGAGCAACAACAAGATAAAATCCCATATCATTAGACCCCACAACTCCAACCATGTAACGACCCTCAAGGCTCACGTGAAGGCTAAGTCTCGAGGTTGCTACCGATCAAGAGTTGACGCACGGAAGATGGTGGAGAGGGCGGTTAGGACAGGGTAGTTGGGAAGTGGATGGTGCAAATTC
>JAOWBJ010164235.1:0-11855 GCA_028566335.1 Monarda citriodora | reverse complement strand
ACTCGGGGATGATGATGACACACAACGAGGGATGGTTGATCTCGTTGATACGCCGATAGATGAATCCGTCTTGGAAATATCAAGAAGAATTCGAAACTCCAAAGGAGAAATAATCCTCACGAAAATTAGGTTAAAAATTGTGTCTCCACTTATCTCCAACAAGCCTTATTTATAGGCTAAAACTAAACCCTAATCTAATTAAGGAAATAACTTAATTAAATAAAGCCCAACTAATTGTCTCCAATTGTCTCCAAGATTCCTTGGAACGCGGTAGCCTCTTGACCGGGGAGTTGATACGAGATCTCTCCCTTTACACCGAATGGAGGCAAAGTTTGCCACTAGCCAATCCATTCCAAGGATAATGTCTACGTCGGTTAAAATCATTTCGCTGAGGGTTCGCGCTACGAACTTAAGAGATCCTAGAGTTATCTCGAGGTTCAAACATCGACGATTCAAAAATAATCTTCCTCCTACTAGTGAGATAATACTCTGTACGGACACTGTTTAGTGGTTTTGTTTGTGGTGTGTGTGGAGGGACCACGCTAGGCCCAACCGAGGCGGTGCACTTCCTTCTCCCTCTCCCCCTTGGATTGACATATATTGATGTATAAACCACAGTACCGCTGGTCACGGGAGTGGGTCATACATTCAACATATGTGCGATCCTTTCTGGGTGTCTTTCCTACTTTGTTCTTGTTTTTTTTCGGGACCTTCCTGTTTTGGCCCTGTTTTTCCTTCCTAAGCTTATTTTGGCTTTGCCTTCACCGGACACTGTCCGGGTTTGTGTATGTTTTTCGCCTTTACTTTTATTTATAAAATGCATCTTTTTCTGCCTTAGGGGTTCAGTGAGTAGCTCTAAGTTATCTACACAGGCCTCGGAAATAAAAGAGTGCGACACTCCCCTATCAAACAAAATCAAAATAGGCACATAGTGGAGAGTTCCCATACCTGCCAAATATTGCCTTGGTCCTTAGCGAGTGGTAGCTTGGAAGAACTCGCTCTCCCTTCGTGCTGCTGCCTCTAAAACTGATGGAACTATTGGTTCTGGGAATGAAGAGGGGCAGCAGGTCCCAGTTGTGCTTGGATGGCTCGAATGATGGAGTATGGCCCAATAGCCTTGGCCCAGTTAACAGGCCCACTCTATCCTAGGCCCAGGGGCAACTGGTCCAGTGAGTGTCTTTGACCTCTTTAGCTCTCCAATAGCTCGGCAAGTGGTCTTAGATTTTGGTTATCTTTTTATTTCGGGAAAAACTCTAATAGGGTATCCATACTCATTTTTCTTAGTTCCAGAAAAGGTTTTAGCAGGGAATAAGATTTCCTAATCTTATCAAGGTAATGTCCGGGTCTGGACTGGAGCGGAAACATTCATTTTTGCATTCGGATCTCTTGGTGCTCAGTGTAAACAAATAAGGGTCTTAGATTTTCTTAAGCGAATAAAAGCTCATTTGGGTAGAGAAATCATAAGCCTTGGTTTAGCTTTTTAGACATTTGTCACGATAGTTTGAAAAACTTTAAAGCTCAAGAAACAACTTCAAATAGAACATAGCTTAAGACATAGGCGAAACATAGATGAAGCATCACTTTTTTTGAGCAGATTTTCTTGCTAGACTTTTGAGTGAAAAACTAGGATAGTTAAAGAAATAGTTGGGGTATTTTACCTTGAAACTTCAAACTTCTGAAGGAACTCTTTGGACTAATTCTCAGCTGGTTCCTCTTACTCTCGGTCTCACTCTCTCTTTAAGTTTCGAGTAAAAATTTTGTGAAGTTGCAGCTAAGTATGTAAATCCCAAAGGTGGGGGTATTTATAGGGGTGTGGCATTCCTTTTCTTGTTTTTGAATAAAATAAAAGAAATTAAAAGTTTTTGAATTAAAGTAAAATCTGTTGCAATTAATGGCGACATAGCTTTTGCAGAAAAAAGGACACTTAGGACTAGCCAATGGCGTGTTTTCAGAAAAAGTGGGGGTTGACTGACACATAATAAATGCGCCTAGCGCGCTTCCCGAGTCAGCCTTGCCGACGTCGCTTTCCGCTTCTCGAGCGGACTTCCTTGAGTGAACTCGCTCGGTATGAAATCACTTTAAACCATTCCTACTTGATTCGCTTGAAAACTGCTTGCTCATTAATGACTTTTAGGCTGAGCGGATATCTGTGAATCCGCTCGCCCACAGTGTCCGCTTGAAGCATCTCAAGCGAACTTCTCAACTCGCTTCTGCTCGCCCGAGCGGTCTCATACATCGCTTCTGAAAACTGAAGCGAACTACGAGCCGCTCCGAACTGCTTGGAGCAAAATCGCTACGTTTTAGACTCTTTCAACTCTCATTCTTAGCGAAATAACTCAAGCGACTCAAAGATCGCTTCTGAACAATCAATTAAACTTAGCTTAGCTATCCTGACAAGTTCTTAACACAAACAGTTATTACTCCTTTTTCTATTTTAGGCACACAAGGTGCTAACTCTATGATAACGTTTCCATTGCCATCTCAATCGCAACTAACTTAAAATCCTCTACTCAGAAACAAACATAGTAGAAACCTTGGAGCGAAAATGCTATTTTATTATTTCCAAAATTCGGGCCATTACATCCTACCAACCTTAAAAGAAATTTCGTCCCGAAATTTTGCTTACCTACTCAAATAACTCGGGGTATTTTTCTAACATTTTCTCTTCAAGCTCCCAAGTGGCCTCCTCTTGGCCTTGGTGCTTCCACAAAACTTTCACAGAAGGAATAGACTTATTCCTAAGCTGCTGCACTTTGCGATCCAAGATCGCTTCAGGTTGGCTTTCGTAGCTCAGGTCGGGAGCGAGCTCGATCTCCTGTTGTTGATTCACGTGCCTTAGGTCGTAAACGTACTTGAGGAGTTGAGACACATGGAACACATTGTGCACGTTACTAGGGTTTGGCGGCAAGGCCAACCTATAGGCAACAGGGCCTATTCTTTCTAAGATTTCGTAGGGCCCTATGAAGCGAGGCTTCAACTTCCTTCTCACGCCAAAACGTATCACTCCTTGAGTGGAGATACCTTTAAGAAAACCTTATCGCCTGTAGCGAATTCGATCTCACTTCGTCTACGATCAGCGTATGCTTTCTGCCTATCCTGGGCCTCTTTCATTCGAACCCTTATTTGTTTCATATGGGGCCATAACGATAGTCGCTTGGTGGCTGTTATTGTAAGCGTATTCCACTAAGGGTAGAGCGGGCTCCCAATGACCGCTTTGGTCGAACACCACGGACCTTAACATGTCCTCCAACGTTTGGATAGTCCGCTCAGACTGTCTATCGCTCTGGCAATGGTAAGCGGAACTGGAATTCAACTTGGTTCCTTACTCGCTCTGCAAGCTTCGCCAAAACCGCGAATCCCTATCCGAAGTAATCGACCTTGGCACTCCATGCAAGCGGACAATCTCCCGCACATACAGCTGAGCGAGCTTCTCCGAGATGAAAGTCACCGCTATAGGGAAGAAATGAGCGCTTTTCGTCAAGCGATCTACTATCATCCATATGGAATCGTTCACTCTTCTCAACTTGGGTAGCCAAACTACAAAGTCCATAGCGACGTGATCCCATTTCCACTCAGGAATCTCTAGTGGTTGCAACTTCCCATAGGGACGCTGGTGCATCGCTTTCACTTGTTGACAGACGAGGTACTTCCTCACGTATGTCGCTACATCTCTCTTCATTCCTTCCCACCAAAACTTCCCTTTTAAATCTTGGTACATCTTCGTATTGCCAGGGTGAGCGGTATACGGGGTATCGTGGGATTCACTCAAAATCTCGCTCTTGAGTTCTTCACTCGAGGGCACACATAGTCGTCCGCTCAGCGTGAGGGCATTATCCGCTTCTTCCCGGAACACTCCGGGCTTTCCCATTCTTATCTCCTCTCGCTTCTTCTCAAGGACTTCGTACTTCCTCTGAGCTTCGACTATCCTCTCTCTTAAATCGGGCGTTATAGCTAGCATAGCGACCACTTCTTCTCTTGCCGTAAGCCAGGGTAAAACTTCTAACTTCATCTTCTCGAGCTCTCTCGCAAGTGTTTCCGCTTCGGTGAGTACACTAACCAGTTGGGGCGAAACCTTCGACTTAAAGCGTCCGCTACAACATTGGCCTTCCCGGGGTGGTAGTTAATTCTGCAATCGAAATCCTTGACCAACTCTAGCCACCTCCTCTGCCTCATATTGAGGTCTCTTTGCTCAAAGAAATACTTAAGACTCTTATGGTTCGTATAAATGTCACACCTTACCCCGTACAGATAATTTCTCCAAATCTTCAAAGCGTGTACTACGACAGTTATCTCTAAATCATGGGTCGGGTAATTCTGCTCGTGAGGCCTAAGTTGTCGCAAGGCGTAAGCGATCACTCTCCCTTATTGCATTAGCACGCAATCGAGTCCGCTCTTGGATGCATCGGTATAAAGCACATACTCCTTATTTTGCTCGGGAAACACTAGGATAGGGGCTGTGGTGAACTTCTCTTTGAGCGCCTGGAAACCCGCTTCACATTCCGAGGTCCATTCAAATTTCTCTCCCTTGTGAAGCAACTGGGTAAGCGGTCTTGCTATACGGGAAAATCCCTCTATAAACCTTCGGTAATATCCTGCCAGCCCGAGGAAGCTTCGAATCTCGTTCGGAGTGTTTGGAGCCTTCCAGTTCTGAATCGCTTCTATCTTAGTGGGGTCGACCTGAATCCCTTTGGATGGGACGATATGGCAGAGGAACGTTACTTCACTTAACCAAAACTCGCATTTACTAAACTTGGCGAACAATCTCTCCGCTCTTAGTGTGCCTAAAACCGATCTTAAATGCTCTTCGTGCTCCTTCGAACTCTTCGAATAGATGAGCACGTCATCGATGAACATGAGTAAAAACTTGTCTAGGTAGAGGTGGAACACTCGATTCATCAAATCTATAAAAATTGCCGGGGCATTCATAAGTCGAAAGGGACAACTACAAACTCGTAGTGACCATAGCGAGTTCGAAAAGCAGTCTTGGGAATATCCTCCGCACGCACCTTCAACTGGTGATAACCTGAGCGTAAATCGATCTTTGAGAAAACTCTTGCTCCCCTAAGCTGATCGAACAAATCGTATATCCTTGGAAGCGGGTACTTATACGTAAGCTTATTGAGTTCACGGTAATCTATACACATGCGCATGGACCCATCCTTCTTCTTTACGAACAAAACGGGAGCTCCCCATGGAGAAACACTTGGACGAATAAATCCTAAGTCCATCAATTCTTGCAACTGCACCTTGAGCTCTTCTAGCTCCTTTGGTGCCCTCCGGTAAAGCGCTTTGGACACCGGGGCTGATCCGGGCTCTCGATCGATTGTGAATTCCACCTTCCGATCCGGGGGCAGTTTTGGCAACTCCTCAGGAAACACATCCAGAAATTCACGAACCACGTCGACATCTTCCACTCGCGGGTGGTCTCTCCCTTCCTCACTCCCACTTACGTAAGCGAGATAAGCCGGATTTCCTCTTCTTATCAGATTTGCCGTTTGGATGCCGAGACGATAGACTTGCGGCCTCCCATCAAAATCCCCTGGAACGCGGTAGCCTCTTGATCGGGGAGTTGAAACGAGATTTCCCTCTCCTTACACCGAATGGTGGCAATGTTCGCCGCTAGCCAATCCATTTTGAGGATAACGTCTACGTCGGTTAAAAGCATTACACTGAGAGTCCGCAACTAACTTAAGAGATCCTAAGGTTATCTTGAGGTTCAAACATCGACATTTCAAAAAGAATCTTCCTTCTACTGGTGAGATAACGCTTAAGGGAGGCCTTAGGGGTTCAGTAAGCAGCTCTAGGTTATCAACACAGGCCTCAGAAATAAAAGACTGCGACGCTCCCATATCAAACAGAATAAAAATAGGCACATCATGGAGAGTTCCCATACATGCCTGATTGCCTTGGTCCTTAGTGAGCGGCTGCTTGGAGGAACTCGCTCTCCCTTCGTTCTGCTGCCTCTGATACTGGCGAAACTGTTGGTTCTAGGGAGGAAGAGGGGCAGCGGGTCCCGGTTGGGCTTGGATGGCTCGAAGCTGCTGCGGCGGCGGAGCGGATCTCGGGGCGGGGTTCGAGCGACCTTGGCGGGCGGGACAGTGGCTGGCGTAGTGGCCGGGTCTCCCACAAGCGTAGCAATTGTTGCTACCTGCTTGACATCCTCCTTCGTGAAATCGCCTGCATCTTGGGCATGGAGCGGGCACTCGAACATTCTGGCTGACGGGGGGCGGATTCACTGGCCACTAGAGCGGCGGGCGTGGCTGGCCTGTCCACGGTCGCTTGCGACTTCCATCACCTCCATCATTCCACTTCCGCTTCTCTCCTTGAGCGGGTACAGGGGTCGGAGCGGTTGGCAGTTGTTCGCTCGGTATGGCGGCCTCAACATCCAATGCTCGACTGAGCGATTCTGCATAGCACAACCCTCTGTGGCTTGCTAGTGGCATCCTGATCTCGGTCCTTAGCCCCGCACAAAACTTCTCCGCAATCTTCTCGTCCGTATCCACTTGATTCGACGCGAAGCTAGACAACTCGTAGAACTTCCGGTCATACTCGGTGACCAACATCCTTCCTTGCTTGAGACTATAGAACTCAGCATCCTTTTGTTTCTGGTAGCTCTTCGGCACATATTTGTCATACACGGCCTCCTTGAAGTCCTCCCAAGTGAGGTTCTCTAGCTGTTCAGGAGTCATAATCTTTCTCCTGGCCCCCACCAGAAATCTGATGATCCCGTCATCTGAAAAGCAACACAAGCCAAGCGCTCTTGGTCGCTACACCTCAGGAAGTTGAAAATTGGCCCCAAGGCTCTCAACCACAGCTCAGCACTAGCTGGGTCACCCATCCCATCAAATGTCGGGGGATTTTGTCGGAGGAACAGCTCCTCGATCATTCTATCCGGGAGCGGATTTACTTCTGCACCCCATCGGCACCGGGAATCTCCCTTAATACTCTTCGTGGTCGCGGCATCCTAGAAATTCAAAACTTATAAAATCGATCGTGAAGCGCTTTAAACAAGGGAGCGAGGACCTAGGTCGCTTTGAACAACTTATCACATGCTCGAGAAAGCGATAAAGGACAACATCATGCTCGCGCGACTATGAGAACTTAGGAAAAACCATCCGCTTAACAACTAATCGCTTAACTATGTTCCGTAGGCCATAGCAGCCTTAGAATCTCATGAAGCAGCTTAGTCCGCTGTAGCGAAATAATTCGCTTCACTATTTGAGTAATCTAAAAAGCAATCTTTCTAGCTAGTCCAACTATGTTCTTAAGTAACGCTTCGTTCTCAAGCGATCGTAAACAATCATTCAAACTTTCCTTGTATGTTCAAGCATCTCATCTATCATTTCGTTTTGGAGTGGATTCGGAAATCCAGATATGGCGCACAAAATTCGCATAGAGCACATAGTCAAGTGATTTCACGTAGACAAGTAAATTTTATAAGCATATAGGGTTCACATATGAAAGTAATCTCACGTAAGCCACATAAGTCACATAAGCAGGTAATCCACGTAGACAAGCAAATTTTCTAGCACATTGTCAAGCAAGATAGCTAAGCATCTACCCCTTTTCTAAGCGTACCTTAGTTCCGTTGAGCAGGTCGGGTCGCGGTGACGGGTTTTGCTGAAGAACTTTAATGTGACCTATATAACTTAACAAAGAAAAGACACCTGGATTTTAGAGCGAACCAAAAGCTCTGATACCACTATTGTAACGACCCGAACCTGATTTCTGGAAAACCGGACCCGGAAGGTCGCTACGGGTTACAAGAAAACTATTGAAGCGGAAACTCTTGAATCAAGCGGAAGTGGGCATCAAGCGAAAAAGGGGTTATCCGCTTGGAATTCTTTATGAAGGCTCGCTTGGAGCTATTTCTTGAAAGAGGGTTGTTTTAAAAGACTTAGAGCAGTTTTCGAAAAAAGGTCGCTCGCAGGCTATCGCCCAGCCAAGCGGTTTTAGTAGATCGCTTGTGGACAGTAAAAATGATCTTTTAAAAAGGTTTTGCTTAGTGTTAATCATCATTGATTTATTCATGTGCCTTTCTGAAACATTAAACAATTGTGGTAGAAGCGGTCAAAGTCACTTGGTAGCCTGAAAGCGGATTTTGGTAACTTGAGCGACTTCATTACTCGCTTATGAAATTGCAAACAAAAACATAATTTAGAAATAAAAGCAAGAAGCGATAATTGATATTATAAATGAGTACTTGTTCAATTCAAAAACCTAACAAAATGGGTGGTACAGTAATTGTTTGTTACATAACATTAGCCTTAAAACAATGAAGAGGAGAAGCGGGGGAACTTGCATATAAAACAAGGTGAAAAAGATTATAAAAGTCTGGTGTTTTTTCACGAAATGGACAGATGTAAGTATGAGGACTTGCACCACCAAGTTCTCTTCACGAAGTCGTTCCAGCAAAACCCACTTGCCACCGCTCCCATTTCGACCATAACCTGCTCTACTTACACACAGGGAAAACATGCACATGGATGAATACTTTAAAGCACTCAGTGGACACTTAGCAAAAAATAAAGAAAGAGCCTTGGCTCAAGAAACATTCCTTTACTTTTACTTCTTTGCCATATCTGCCCTTAAATAACCTAATCTAGGGAGGTTGGCCGACCTCAACCTAGAACCTTGATAGCTTGCCTGAGAAAAGCGAACCTAGTGCACTACTTGAGCAACACATGCTCAGGCCGATCGTATCATGAAACCTTAGCACACATCCGACAGATATGCATTTTAGATTACATATCATCTTTATAGCAACATCGGTCTTAAAAGAAAGCAACATAAATTCGCTTGGAAGAAACTCGCTTCAAAAATAATCCGCTCGGCGACTAGTCGCTCGAGGGTTTTAACCCGCTTGGGGTCCTTAGTCGGAAAGCCCACCTTAAATCACTCGGGTGGAGATCGCTTCACAGTCACGCTCAACGCTCTTCCTTCACGTTCCCTAAAGAAAATAAGAGCGAAAACACATATAAGGGAAACATTCTTAGCTAGTGCGCTAGTTCGCTCGACCAACTTATCGCTTCGATCAAAGATAGATCAGAGTGATTTTGGCTATCTTTCTTATTTTGAGAAAAGCTCTAGCAGAAAATAAGATTTCCTAATCTTATCTAAGATAATGTTCAGGTCTGAACTAGAGTGGAAAACATTCATTCTTAGATCCGGGTCTTTTTGGTGTTAAGGAATCAGTGGAAACAATGAGGATCTTAGATTTTCTAGGCGAAGAAAACTTATTTTAGTTAAGGAATCGTGAACTTTGGTTTAGCTTCTTTTGAACATTTGACACAGTAGCTTTGAAAACTTTAATGCTCAAGGGATGACTTTAAATAAACATAATTAAAACATAGGTGTAACATAGATAAAACATTACTTGTTTTGAAAGGTTTTTGTTTCTAAACCTCGAATAAAATACTAGGACAATCAATGAAATAGCTATGGAAATCTTACCTTAGAACTTTGAACTTCGAACAAACTCTCAGCTGGTTCTTCTTACTCTCGGTCTCACTCTCTCTCTCTCTCTCTAAGTTTTGAGTAAAATTGTGAAATGGCAGCAAAGTATGTAAATCCTAAAGGTGGGGGTATTTATAGGGGTGTCGTATTCCTTTTCTTGTTTTTGAATTAAAATAAAAGTTTTTGTCATGATTAAAAACGGTAAGGCTTTTGTAGGAAAGGACATCTAGTACTAGCCAATAGGGTTGTGGCGTGTTGCAGAAAAGGCAGATTTGACTGACACATAATTAATGCGCCTAGCGCGCATCTCGAGTCAGCTTCACTGATTTCGCTTTCCGTTTCTCGAGCGGACTTCCCCGAGCGAACTCGCTCGGTTACAAAAATTGCTCTAAACCCTTCTTACTCTGTTCGCTTGTAAACTACTTGCTCAGGATAACTAAAGACTCTTAGGTTGAGTGGATACCTGTGAATCCGCTCCGCTCACGATATCCGCTTGGGGCGATTCAAGCGAACTTTACAATTCGCTTCCGCTCGCCCGAGCAGACTCATATATCGCTTCTGGAATCTGAAGCGAACTCCGAGCCGCTCCGAATTGTTTGGAGTGGACTCGTTACGTTTAAGACTCTTTCAACTTACACCTTTTAGCGAAGAAAACTCAAGCTACTCGAGGGTCGCTTCCAAACAATTAGTCATACTTTAACTCCGCTAAGTTCCTAGCGCAAGTGGTCACCGCACTATTTAACCTTAATTACACAAGCCGCTGACTTTAAGACATCGTTTCAATAGCCAGCTCAATCGTATAATGACTTAAATTCTTCTTTATGAAAATAACCATAGTAGAAACCTTGGAAGGAATACGCATTTTTATTATTTCTAAAATTCGGGCCATTACATTCGACCTTCCAGAGCCTCTTTAGGGATAACGGGCCATTTTTCGGAGCCTATATTGACTAAGAGGGCACTGGCCGTTCCTACAAAGCGTCCCAGAGCACATTCGTCCAGCCGTGAGGGGCATGAGCGGCTTGTGTGTTGTGTAATTTGTGCCGACTTTGATGTGATAACGAAGACTGGATGGACAAGTTACTCAATAGGTTCGTCAGCAAGATCACCGAGGACATTTCAGTCAAGGGTGTCTTGGCCAGAATGGGCAAGTTTCTCGTCGAGAAACTAAAGAGTCTTAAGGAATCAAGAAGTTCTTCCAGCCACGTGAACGGGAGATATTCTCAAGCCGGAGATAGGGGTGGCGGCCATTCAGCTAGATACAGGTCATGTACACCCTTACACACTCCGGGATTTGAGCATCCTGCCCTGCGATCGAGGAGAAAAGAATTCGAGATCAAGAGGGTTATGTTGAGGTTGAGGTTGAAGGTGAGGGTGAGTGTGGGGGAAGGGGAGAGGGTGAAGGAGGGGTGAAGGAGAGGGAGAAAGGAGCCTTGGAAGAGATAAATTACCGGTAATATAGATTCCGCCGGTGATGACGGCCGACGTCGGAAATAGATTAATATGCTAATATATGGCGCGGTATTAAACTGAATAAAAATTTTAATTATTCTATGAACTGGAATAATTATATTGTTTGGTTGTTTCATGAAGGATGTAGCCAAAGAACAAAAGTGCATGAAATCTTAATATTAATACAAAAAGCTGCAAAATTAATAAATTACGCACAAGTGCATAAAATCTTAATATTAATACCACAAAAAATTTTACAATTATATTTATCTTCAGTTCATTGCCATACCGCCCCAAGATTTACATGTATCGATGTCATCCGCCGTTTAATAGATACGTAGGCGGAAAAAATAACTTAATGTACCATGCAACGCGGTAAATGGGTTCTCTACATGCTAATATTTAAGTAAAACACTAATAAAAGTACGAGGCAGTGCTTCATGCACATTCACACATTAATAGAGCTCTGCCTCGGAAGATCCGGTACCGGATCTTGCTTTCCGAACACTAGGTCGGTATCCTCCTCGTGAGATGTGTCTGAGTGAGAACCGACCCTTTTGAGATGCAACTGAATGAGACCCATTTTCTTAGATTGTGAACACAAAGCTTACAAAAAAAAACAAGCTTTCATTACCAGCCAAATGAAGGAACGTGTGTTGCCAAGGGGAAAACAATTCAAAACAAAATCTAGAAAGGCAATGGTTGTATACATGGCTTCTATAGCTGTAGAGAGACTCATAGAATACATGTTTTTTTTAGAGAGTGGCTTCAGAATATAATGAATAATATCTAATATGGAGTGTGGTGGTATATATAGAGGTTTCGTCGCATCGTCGCATAGGATGCCAATATTAATAAGACAAGCTTATCAAGAATCTCAAGAAATGTTGTGTTCAAAGGCTGGGAAAGTTAAATTCAAAGGCTGCAAACCTTTCATTCAAAGTCTG
>JAOWBJ010164128.1:0-11858 GCA_028566335.1 Monarda citriodora | reverse complement strand
CATTTAATAAAGGTGTCACTCTCATTGAATAAAGGTGACAATGTAAATCCGGTCACACTTGGGTGGCCACACCCAAGTGTGCCCCTTAGCGGATTTCATATGTTCGGATATGTTTCTGAGTCAGTTTTGTGTTAACTCTGACTTAGCTCTGATACCTTTTTAATATAGCTTTGGTATCAAGTTTCTTCTGTAAATTCGTTGTGATACTTTTTGATGTAGATTTGGTATCATCAAAAAAGGGGAAATTGTTGTGATATTTAGTTAAGGGGGAATTTTAGATTAATAAATTTTGTTAAATGTTTTGATTATACCAAAGCCCCTTAGCTAATTATTCATGTTCTTAATTATCCTATAAAAGAGTTCCCTAGAGGTAGGACACTTGTAATATTTTCATGTATTTAGAAAAACTCACTTATTAGGGAGCTTAAATTTTTCTCAAGTGTTTTTACCGAGCAAATTTGAAGTCCTAGCAGATTTCCTGCTAGCGACTAGTTGGCCAAGCAGTTATCAGTGCTATTGCTCAAGTCAAGAGATGTTGCAAGCGGATAATATGTCTAGCGATATTCGCTTCAAGCGAATTCTCTTCAAAGCAACACTTCGACAAGATTTCCAAGAAAGCGATATTGATCAAGCGAATATTTCCAAGTAAGCGATATTGATCAAGCGATTATCTTTCAAGCGGAAATCTTCAAGCGACATTTGTTAAGAGCATTCTCAAGCGAAGAACAAGAGCCAAATGAAGACTCTTCAAGCGAAATTTTTCTTGGCTGAGGGGAGTTTGTCAAGCGAGTTCATTCAAGCGAGATTCCTTCAAGAGAAGCTGACAAGCGACATCTGCTCAGAGAATGTTCCAAGATCTTAAAAGCTCATAAAGCTCCGACAAAGCACCGAAGACTAAGAGTTTAACTCTCACTTCAAGAGATGCGACAGCTCAAGCGAGAATGTCCGCGCATCATGCCAAATTCCTTATTCGAAGGGCTGCATTAAATGAAATTCAGAGCCCAGTGACACGTGGAAGCACATGGATGGCCAACTGCTCTGCATGTCAAGATTTGATATCTCATAATAGTACACCACAGTACAAGATTGACTGCAGAAAGAAGACAAGTCTACAACCTAACCCAATCAAAGTTGCGGATATCAAAGAATTATTGAGGAAGAGACGTTGGATATGGCTTGTTGGGATATTTAATTAATGGGGTATTTTATATTAATAAAATTTATTAATTGTTTTGATTATACCAAAGCCCTTTAGCTAATTATCCATAATCTTAATTTCATAATTCCCCTTAGTGGTAGGACACTTGTAAATTTTCTTATATTAGAAATGCTCACTTGTTAGGGAGCTTTAATTTTTCTCAAGTGTTTTTCTACCGAGCGAAGCTTTAAGTCGTAGCGGATTTTTGCTAAGCGACTTGGTTGGCCAAGCGGTTCCCAGTTCAGTCACTCAAGGTTCCCATTTCAAGAGAGATGTATGTTGTTCAAGGGAATTTTTCTCAAGCAGATAAGTTCAAGCGGAATTCATGAAGAGAAGATTTTTCAAGCGAAGATTCTTATGCGCCAGAGTTCAAGCGATATTTATTCCAAGCGAAAATCTTCAAGCGGAAAATCCTCAAGCGACTTCTGTCAAGAGCCATCTTCAAGCAAGGAACAAATGCCAAGTGAAGACTCTTCAAGCGAGTTTCTTCAAGCGATATGTGGCCAAGCAGATTTGTCAAGCGAGTTCATTCCAAGCTATATCTTTCAAGCGATGCTGACAAAGCGAATTTGCTCAGAGATGTTCCAAGTAATCAAAAGCTCATAAAGCTCTGAGAAAGCACTGAAGATTAAGTGTTCACTTCAAGTGAAGCGACCGCATTTAAGCGAGGATAATCTGCGCAACATTTAATGAAAGTCAGTGCCACAGTGACACGTGGACGCACGTGGTAGGCCAACTGCTCTGCATGTCAAGATTGCAAATCAAATAGTACAAGATTGACTGCAGAAGAAGACAAGTCTGCAACCTAAACTAATCATATCCGCGGACTTCAAAGAATTATTAAGGAAGAGACGTTGGATGTTTGGCATCTCTCTAACGGTCATGTCATCCTCGTCTCCTATAAATACTGAAGATCATAAGAACTCAAAGACTAACTCAACTCACGCGAACAAGCCGAAACTCTCCGAAATTCTCAAGCTCTCAATCTCTCAAAAAGTCTCCAACTCTAGCTAGAACCCAGAAAAATTCTTAACACTTAGAGTTGTAATTTGTTGAGTTCCTTAGAACTTTTCTATTTCTAAGTTCAGTAGATCCTCATACCTTAAGTGTTATTATGGAACGACCCGGACGTGAAATAAAAGGGAATTAGGTCCGTAGTCGTTAATGTGTTAGGGTGGGATTTATAGTGACCAGAAAACTTGGAACAAAACCGGAATTTAAGTGTGGAAATATAAATATAAATAATCTCTTTTTAATTGCCTTGAATCCTTCTTACAATCATAGTCTTTACAATACAACTCAATGAAACCTCATTATGAAACCTAACTATCGCTCATAACTACGGCCTAGGCCGAGCGAAATAACAATTCGCTTCACACACAACTAGTGAATCCTCTCTTCTAATCGGGGCAGTACCATGAATGGGTGAAGAATACTAAGTGAGGGACTGAGTACGAAGGAGTATATGAGAGCGACTTTGAGTGATCTTGCCAACTGGGAAGTGTTACAGCTGAAGTGGATCTTGGAGGAGAATCGAAAGAGGGGTTAGGGTTCGTGGATTATCAGAAGCCGACAAAGGAGGAGAGTGATGGGTTGATCATGGGCCGCGGCTGATTGGAGTTATTTTGTTGGGCTTGTTGGGCTTATGGATGAGTTGGGCTTATTGTATTTCTTTAAATTTGTAATTCAGTTTTGTGTGAGAGTCGTGTTTGTCCGACACACGTTTTGTAATTTTCAGTATTCACGAGTCGTGTTAGCTAGTATCGAGCTTTGGCTCCATCCGGGTTTTCTTGGTGGTTCTTTCCCGGGGGTAGGTTAGGTCGAACCATCTTAGGAGTCTAGTCTTTTTATTGAGGGGTTTACTTCTTTTACAAGCATGAAATGAAATTACAACTTTTCCCTCACTCTCTCTTCTCTTTCTCCTTCCTTCCTTCCTTCCTTCTACACTCTTCGGTATTCAATCTGCATTCGTATCCAATTGCTTCGGGTTGTAGTGCGATCACTACAATTGGTATCCAGAGCCACGATCATGGCGGAGGGTACTCGTCTTAAGGAACTGCAAGATTCACAGAAAAAAGTTCAAGAACAAATGGAAGGTATGGACAAAAAATTTGAACATCTCACGAATTCGTTAGCTGCTATTCAACTCCAATTACTAAATATGGATAAGGATAAAGAATCGGAGGGGTCGATATTGGGTGATTATGGATCTGGGAAGACTAGATCTAATCCTAATTTTGCTTTTAGTCCAATGCCCAAGATCGAGTTTCCAAAATTTGATGGCTCCAATTCGAGAGCATGGGCTTTAAAGTGCACTAGCTATTTCAAATTAATGCCTAACATTCCTGAAACGCAATGGGTTAATTTAGCTACGATGCACTTCGAGGGGAAGGCTCTTACATGGTATCAACATCTTAATTTGGGTGAGATGAATGTAACTTGGGGCCAGTTGGTGGATCTAGTTTCTGCTAGATTTGAGGAGTTGAAGGACAGGAACATCATAGCAGAATTTAACAAGCTGAGGCAGAGAGGATCATATGAGGATTATGTAGAACAGTTTGAAGAATTGAGATCTTGCATGCTTTTGAGTGATGATTGTAGGCTCTCAGAAGACTACTTTATAGCCAGTTTTGTTAGTGGATTGAGTGAGGAATTACAATCGTTTGTTAACATGTTTCAACCCAGAACAGTTAGGCAAACGATTGAATTGGGAAGGCAACAACTACAAACTCTGGAGGCTATTACAAAGAAAGTCAGAGGACCAACCCGAGGATATGGGAATCAAGGATATCAGAACTAAAGGGTGGAAGATAACTTACCACAGAAGGTTATCCAGCATGCAAACCTCAAGCCTCCAACCAAGTTATTGACAGCTGCTGAAATGGCTGTAAGAAGAGAAAAGGGGTTGTGTTATAACTGTGATGAACCATACTCTTTTGGGCATAGATGCAAGGCTCGCATTAATTATATCATGATGACTGAGGAAGAAGAGTTATCTATGGCAGAGGAGGATGAAGTAGTTAGGGGAATTGATGAGGTGGAGGGTAATATGCTTGAGAAGGTGGAGGAAGTACAGATATCCTTGCATGCTATGTCAGGGTCCATTGGGTCTACAACCATGAGGGTGGTAGGAGAAGTTAATGGGCAGAAGCTTCACATACGTCTAGACACGGGAAGCACCTTAAGTTTCATACAAGAAAGCACAACAAAGAAACTGGGATGTAATATACAAAATGATAAACCCATCTTGGTAAGAGTTGCAAATGGGCAGAAGTTGGTTAGTACTAAAAGGGTTCCTAACTTCAATTGGGTGGTACAAGGCCATGAGTTTCAATTCTCACCAAGGTTGTTAAATAATGAGGGATGTGATTTGATTTTAAGAGGGGACTGGCTGAGGTTATGTACCCCAATTGAGCTAGACTATGATAAGATGAGGTTCACAGTGACTTGGAAGGGAAAGAAGGTGGTACTGAAGGCCAACAACACACAGATAGACTGCCAGTTTATCACTGGACCAGTCCTAACTTGCCTAATGCATGAACACAGTGAAGAAGTAGAGGAGGTGTTTGTGCTTAAACAGGAAGTGATTAAAGAGCAAGTACCAGGAGATATGGATGACTTACTGGAGCAATATGTGGATGTCTTTAAGGAGCCAGAAGGACTGCCTCCTAGCCGTGGGGTAGAGCACCAGATAGTGTTGAAAGCAGAGAGTGTGGCCAAACATCAGTTTCCCTACAGAACATCACACAACCATAAGGATGCTATTGAGAAGATTATCAAAGAAATGTTGTCAGCAGGCATTATACAAAATAGCAACAGTCCATTCTCTTCCCCAGTTATTTTAGTTAAGAAGAAGGATGCTACGTGGAGAATGTGTGTGGATTTCAGGTACCTAAATTCTCTAACAGTAAAACATGATTTCCCAATCCCTATAATTGATGAACTGTTAGATGATCTTTATGGGGCAAGGTACTTCTCAAAGATAGACTTAAGGTCAGGGTACTTCCAAATACTAATGAAGGCCAAGGATAGGCATTTAACAGCATTTAGCACACACCAAGGGCATTATGAGTTCTTAGTAATGCCCTTTGGGTTGTGTAATGCCCCAGCCACATTCCAGTCCCTCATGAACCAAGTTTTTCAAGAGCTTTTGAGGGAATTTGTGCTAGTGTTTTTTGATGATATCCTAATCTACAGTAAGAGTTGGGAAGAGCATATGGTACATGTGCAGATGGTGTTAGAACTACTGAGGCAACACACTCTATTTGCCAAAAGAAGCAAATGTAGTTTTGGCAAGGAAGAAATAGATTATTTGGGGCATATTATTACAGCAAATGGGGTATCCACTGATCCCTCTAAGATATCTTGCATGGTGGAATGGCCAATCCCTAAAAATGTCAAACAATTGAGGGGGGTTTTTGGGCCTCACTGGGTATTACAGGAAGTTTGTGAGAGGATATGGAGTTATTAGTAAACCTCTTACTAATCTACTGAGGAAGGATAGTTTTATGTGGAATGAAGAAGCAGAAGATGCTTTTAACAAATTAAAACAGGCCATGGTTACTGCTCCAGTATTAGGGTTACCTAATTTTTCCGAGCCATTTATAGTAGAGACTGATGCTAGTGGTAAGGGAATTGGAGCTGTGTTGATGCAGAACTCTAACCCTTTCCTAAATAGAGTAAGGCTTTAAGTGGAAGGAATCAGGCCCTCTCAATATATGAGAGGGAATTTCTAGCAGTTATAATGGCTGTACAAAGGTGGAAGGGATACTTGCAGGGTCACAGATTCATTATTAGGACTGATCAACAAGCCCTCAAATACTTGTTGGATCAGAGTAACATGAATCCTGTACAGCAAAAATGGTCACTCAAACTGATGGGATTGCAGTATGAAATTCAATATAAAAAGGGGAAGGATAACGGGGCTGCTGATACCTTGTCTAGGAATCCTATTTTTGAAGATAGTTGTGAAGCCTTAACTACAATTGTACCACTGTGGGTTGAAAGGGTGGTCAGAAGTTATAAGGGAGATGATTGGGCCACTAATATTATGACTGCCAAGGCTGTGGATAACAGGGACTTCCCAGATTACTCAGTGAAAGAGGGAATTCTCATGTATAAAGGGAAGGTAGTAGTGGGGCATGATGTATCACTAAGGGATTCTATACTAAAGGAAATGCATACTACTGCCTATGGAGGGCACTCTGGAATACAGGGGACATATATGAGGCTAAAGTCAGCCTTCTATTGGCCAGGGATGAAGACAGCAGTGGTTGAACTCATAAAAGCATGTGATAGTTGCCAAAGAAATAAATCAAGAGTAGGGAATTTACCTGGGCTACTACAACCCCTACCAATACCCAGTGTAGCATGGACCCACATATCCATGGATTTCATAGAAGGTCTGCCCAAATCTGCAGGAAGAAATGTAATATTAGTAGTGGTGGATCGACTGACCAAATATGGGCATTTCATCTCACTAGCACACCCGTTTACTGCTGAGTCAGTGGCTAAGGTCTTCCTAGACTCAATCTATAAACTGCATGGGCCTCCAGTCAGTATCATCTCAGACCGGGACAAGATATTCACTAGCCACTTTTGGAGGGAGCTTTTTAAACTAATGGGCACACAGCTAAGGCTATCATCTGCCTACCACCCACAAACTGACGGGCAGACAGAGAGGTTGAACCAGTGCTTAGAAGGTTATTTGAGGTGTATGACCAGTTCTAATCCTACACAGTGGTCAAGGTGGCTTCCTTTAGCAGAGTATTGGTATAATACCAATTACCATACAAGCTTGAAAGCCACAACTTTTCAGGCTTTGTATGGGTATCCTCCACCTCATATTTCCCTTAATTCCTATGTGGAGGATGGCGACACAGATGCAGAATCACTATGGGGGAAACGACAGGAAATCATGCGAGAATTAAGAGATAATTTACAGGCAGCTCAGAATCGAATGAAAGTCTATGCCGACAAAAAAAGGGAAGAAAGAGAGTTTGAAGTTGGGGAGCAAGTGTTCTTAAAGCTTCAGCCTTTCCGTCAGAATTATGTGTCTCTGAGGAAGAACCTGAAGCTATCATCTAGATACTACGGGCCTTATACTATTTTGGAAAGGATTGGCAAGGTTGCTTATAGACTCGATCTACCTGAGGGTGCAAAGGTACATCCTGTGTTTCACGTTTCTCTATTGAAGAAGTGTATAGGGAAGAAACACATACCAGTCATGGAGCTTCCGGAGACGGACGAGGTAGGGCAGTACAAAATCGCGCCTTTGAGCATCGAAGGAGAACGAGAGATCAACAGGAAAGGCGAGATGGTCTCACAAATCTTGGTGCGCTGGGTGAATGGGGTCCGGAGCTGGATTCGTGGGAGGATTTGAAGTACATGCGCCGAAAGTTTCCAGATTGGGATCCTTGGGGACAAGGATTTTTCAAACGGGGGGGTATTGTTACAGACGAAGAAGGTGTTGGAGAAGATTCAAAAGGGGGATTAAGGTTCGTGGATTATCAGAAGAATTCGACAAAGGAGGAGATTGAGGGGCTGGTCGTGGGCCGAATCTGATTTGGACTGCTGGTGGGCTTGCTGGGCTTTTGGAGAAGTGGGCCTATTATGTTCCTTTTAATTTGTAATTCAGTTTTTGTGTTGAGTCGTGTTTGTCCGGCACTTGTTTTGTTATTTTCATTAATCGAGTCATGTTAGCTAGTGTTGAGCCACGGCTCCATCCGGGTTTTCTTGGCGGTTCTTTCCCGGTGGTAGGATAGGTCGAACCATCTTAGGGTCTAGTCTTTTTATTGAGGGATTTACTTCTTTTACAAGCATGGAATGAAATTACAACTTTTCCCTCACACTCTCTTCTCTCTCTTCTTCCTTCCTTTCTTCTATAATCTTCGATATCAATCTGTCTTCGAATCCAATTGCGACTGGTTGTAGTGCGATCACTACTATTGGTATCCAGAGCCACGATCATGGCGGAGGGTACTCGTCTTAAGGAGCTGCAAGATTCACAGAAAAAAGTTCAAGAGCAAATGAAAGGTATGGACAAAAAATTTGAACATCTAACGAATTCGCTAGCTGCTATTCAACTACAATTACTGAACATGGATAAGGATAAAGAATCGGAGGGATCAATATTGGGGGATTATGGATCTGGGAGGAATAGATCTAATCCTAATTTTGCTTTTAGTCCGATGCCTAAGATCGAGTTTCCAAAATTTGATGGCTCTAATTCGAGAGCATGGGCTTTAAAGTGCACTAGTTATTTCAAGTTAATGCCTAACATACCTGAAACACAATGGGTTAATCTAGCTACGATGCACTTCGAGGGGAAGGCCTTAATGTGGTATCAACATCTTAATCTGGGTGAGATGAATGTAACTTGGGGTCAGTTGGTGGATCTAGTTTCTGCTAGATTTGAGGAGTTGAAAGACAGGAATATCATAGCAGAATTTAACAAGCTAAGGCAGAGGGGATCATATGAGGATTATGTAGAACAGTTTGAAGAATTGAGATCTTGCATGCTTTTGAGTGATGACTGCAGGTACTCAGAAGACTACTTTATAGCCAGTTTTGTTAGTGGATTGAGTGAGGAATTGCAGTCGTTTGTTAACATGTTTCAACCTAGAACAGTTAGACAAACGATTGAATTGGGAAGGGCAACAATTACAAACTTTGGAGGCTATTGCAAAGAAGGTCAGAGCACCAAGCCGTGGATATGGGAATCAGGGGTATCAGAACAAAAGGGGGGAGAGTAACTTACCACAAAGGGTCAGTCAGCATACAAACCTCAAGCCTCCAACCAAGTTATTGGCAGTTGCTGAAATGGCTGCAAGAAGGGAAAAGGGGTTATGTTATAACTGTGATGAACCCTACTCTTTTGGGCATAGATGCAAGGCTCGCATTAATTACATCATGATGACTGAAGATGAGGAGTTAGCAATGGTAGAGGAGGATGAGCCTGTTAAGGGAATTGATGAGGTGGAGGGTAATATGCTTGAGGAGGTGGAGGAAGTACAGATATCCTTGCATGCTATGTCAGGGTCCACTGGGTCTACAACCATGAGGGTTGTAGGAGAAGTTAATGGACAGAAACTTCACATACTCCTAGATACGGGCAGCACCCTAAGTTTCATACAAGAGAGCACAGCAAAGAAACTGGGATGCAATATACAGAATGATAAACCCATTTTGGTAAGAGTTGCAAATGGGCAGAAGTTGGTCAGCAATAAAAAGGTTCCTAACTTCAATTGGGTGGTGCAAGGCCATGAGTTTCAATTCTCACCAAGGTTATTAAAAAATGAAGGGTGTGACTTGATTTTAGGAGGGGATTGGCTGAGGGTATGTACTCCAATTGAGTTAGACTATGATAAGATGAGGGTCACAGTGACTTGGAAGGGAAGGAAAGTGGTACTGATGGCTAACAACACCCAGATAGACTGCCAGTTTATCACTGGTCCAGTCCTGACTTGCCTAATGCATGAACACAGTGAAGAGGTAGAGGAGGTGTTTGTGCTTAAACAGGGAGTGATTAAAGAAGAAATACCAGGAGATATGGATGACTTACTGGAGCAATATGTAGATGTCTTCAAGGAGCCAGAAGGACTTCCTCCTAGCCGTGGGGTAGAACACCAGATAGTATTGAAGGCAGGGAGTGTAGCCAAACACCAATTTCCCTACAGGACATCACACAACCATAAGGATGCGATTGAGAAGATTATCAAAGAGATGTTGTCAGCAGGCATTATACAAAATAGCAACAGTCCATTCTCCTCTCCAGTTATTTTGGTTAAAAAGAAGGATGCTACGTGGAGGATGTGTGTGGATTTCAGATACCAAAATTCTCTAACAGTAAAACATGATTTCCCAATTCCCATTATTGATGAGCTGTTAGATGAACTTTATGGAGCAAGGTATTTTTCAAAGATAGACTTAAGGTCAGGATACTTTCAAATACTGATGAAGGCAGAGGATAGGCACTTGACAGTATTCAGTACACACCAAGAGCATTATGAGTTCTTGGTAATGTCCTTTGGGCTGTGTAATGCTCCAGCCACATTCCAATCCCTCATGAACAAGGTTTTTCAAGAGAATTTGAGGAAATTTGTGTTAGTGTTTTTTGATGACATCCTAATCTACAGCAAGAGTTGGGCAGAGCATATAGTACATGTGCAGAGGGTATTGGAACTACTGAGACAACACACCTTATTTGCCAAAAGAAGCAAGTGTAGTTTTGGCAAGGAAGAAGTGGATTATCTGTGGGGCACATCATTACAGCAAATGGGGTATCCACTGACCCCTCTAAGATATCTTGCATGGTGGATTGGCCAATTCCTAAAAATGTCAAACAACTGAGGGGGTTTTGGGGCCTCACTGGGTACTATAGGAAGTTTGTAAGAGGGTATGGGATGATCAGTAAACCTCTTACTAATTTACTAAGGAAGGACAACTTTGTGTGGAGTGAGGAGGCAGAAGCTGCCTTTAACAAATTAAAGCAGGCCATGGTCACTACCCCAGTGTTGGGGCTACCAAATTTTTCTGAGCCATTCATAGTAGAGACTGATGCAAGTGGTAAGGGAATTGGAGCTGTGTTAATGCAGAATTCTAGGCCTCTTGCTTATTTGAGTAAGGCTTTGAGTGGGAGGAATCAGGCTTTGTCAATATATGAGAGGGAGTTTCTAGCAGTTATAATGGCTGTACAAAAGTGGAAAGGGTATTTGCAGGGTCACAGATTCATTATTAGGACTGATCAACAAGCCCTCAAATACTTGTTGGATCAGAAAAACATGAACCCACTACAGCAAAAATGGTCACTCAAATTGATGGGATTGCAGTATGAAATTCAGTATAAGAAGGGGAAGGATAATAGGGCTGCTGATACCTTGTCTAGGAATCCTAATTTTGAAGAGAGTTGTGAGGCCTTAACTACTGTGGTACCATTGTGGGTTGAGAGGGTAGTCAGGAGTTACAAGGGAGATGACTGGGCAACTAATATTATTACTGCCAAGGTTGTGGATAACAGTGATTTTCCAGATTATTCAGTTAAGGAGGGAATCCTCAGGTATAAAGGGAGGGTAGTAGTAGGGCAGGATGCCTCACTAAGGGATTCTATACTTAAGGAAATGCATGCTACTGCCTATGGGGGACACTCGAGGATACAAGGAACTTATATGAGGCTAAAGTCGGCCTTCTACTGGCCAGGAATGAAAACAGCAGTAATGGATCTCATTAAAGCATGTGATAGTTGCCAGAGGAATAAATCAAGAGTAGGAAGTTTACCTGGGCTGCTTCAACCTCTGCCAATACCCAGTGTAGCATGGACCCACATATCCATGGACTTCATAGAAGGCCTGCCCAAATCTGCAGGAAGAAATGTGATATTAGTAGTGGTGGATCGGCTGACCAAGTATGGGCATTTCATCTCACTAGCACACCCATTTACTGCAGAGTCAGTGGCTAAAATCTTCCTAGACTCAATCTACAAACTGCACGGGCCTCCAATCAGTATCATCTCAGACCGGGACAAGATATTTACTAGCAAGTTTTGGAAGGAACTGTTTAAACTCATGGGAACACAGTTAAAGCTGTCATCTGCCTACCACCCACAAACTGACGGGCAGACAGAGAGGTTGAACCAGTGCTTAGAAGGTTATTTGAGGTGTAT
>JAOWBJ010164020.1:0-11860 GCA_028566335.1 Monarda citriodora | reverse complement strand
GGGTCTTTTGGAATACAAACGAAAAAGGTTTTGAAAAACCACACACGTATTCACCCCCCCCCCCCTCTATGTGTGTGCACGGGCCAACACAACCTCAAGCTGAACCCTCAGAAATATACGTTTTTGGTAAATTTGGGGATGTTTCTGGGGTGTTGGGTATCAAAAGAAGGACTCAAGGCTAACCCTGCTAATGTACAAGTTATCCAAAACATGGCGATGCCAAACTCCATCCATGATGTACAGAGACGTACTGGGTGCCTAGCCGCACTGAATCTCTTCCTCTCCTAAACGGCTGAAAAACAGTTGCCCTTCATCAAAATATTGAAAAAGGTTCCGAAGTTCGAGTGGGGGGAAGCGCAGAAAAAGGCTTTTGGAGAACTCAAAAAAAATTTGGCTGAACTCCCAGTGATGTCGGTACCCAAAGAAGCAGAGGCTTATCTTATTACTTAGCAGCTTCAGATGAAACGATTAGTGCGGTACTCGTACGAGAGGAAGGTCGATGACAACATCCCGTATACTTCATTAGTCGCACACTAAGGGGTCCAGAAACTCGATATCAGCCTTTGGAAAAAAATAGCTCTGGCCCTAGTGAATGCGGCAAGAAGATTACGACCATACTTTCATGCTCACACTATACGAGTCCTCACTGACCTCCCACTTCGGCAAGTTTTGACCAAGCCTGAACCATCAGGCAGAATAGCTAAGTGAGCCATCGAGTTGGGTGAACACTCCATCGAGTTTTGTCCTTGCAAAGCCATAAAGGGACAAGCCTTAGCGGACTTCTTAGTCGAAGCAAAATTCGAGCCTCCCACTTCAGCAGCCACCGAAGTGAAAGAAAGAGCCCCTGACGAACCCGAAGTGGAACCAGCGGACTGTTGGCTAGGGTACGTGGATGGAGCTTCGAGAAAGACATAGCATTTTACTCGTTGCAAATGACAGATACGAAGTGACGTACTCACTTCACTTCAAATTTTCAACTACAAATAACGAAGTGGAGTATGAAGCCCTCCTTGCCAGACTCCGATTAGCTCAAAGTCTCCATATCCAATCCATAAAGATCCATAGTGACTCTCAAGTCATAGTGGGCCATATAATGGGTACAAGCGAAGCCAGAGGGGAAAAAATAAAGAAATATCTGGAAAAAGTTCGATATTTTCAACAGACTTTCTCTTATTTCTTGATAATTCGTATTTCAAGGGCACAAAATAGTCGAGCAGATACTTTGAGAAAGCTGGCATCGTCATCTCATAGTTCTATGATGGAAGAAATATTGCATAGAAGCATTGATGAGGCTGCCGAAATGCAAATGGTAGTGAGCAAGCCGAACTGGATGACCCCCATCCTAATGTATCTGGAAAAATGAGAATTATCATATGACAAGCTCGAGGCTAGAAAAATACTTTGCAGATCGCTCCGTTATGAACTACAACAAGGAGTCCTCTATAGAAAATCCTATCTACAACCGTTGCTAAGGTGTATAGGACCTCATGAGGCGAATTATGTTTTAAGAGAAGTCCACGAAGGATCTTGCGAAAATCACATTGGTGCCAGAGCATTAGCAAAAAAATTCATACGATGGGGGTATTAGTGGCCGACTCTTGTCCAAGACGCAGTCCTTCTCGTTAAAAAGTGCCCAAAATGCAGACTCCATGCTAATGTCCCAAAGCTGCCGCAAACTGATCTGATTACCATGCAGAGTCCATGGCCATTCATGCAGGAGGGTATAAACATCGTGGGACCACTGGAGAAAGCTCCAAGACAACTGCAATTTTTGATTGTGGCAATAGACTGCTTCACGAAGTGGGTCGAAACCGAACCCTTGGCCAAAATCACTATTACAAATGCTCTCGACTTCGTATGGAAAAACATAGTGTGCCGCTTCGGCATACCCCATATCCTTGTGTTGGCCCGGAAAGCACTAACATACGTAGGGGGAGGGGTGAATACGTGTGTAGAGGAGTTATCCTCTTTTTCAAATTTAAAGCGAATTATAAAAACCCCTCTTTAAGAAAATTGCTTGAGCTAAGACCGAGAGACTTTTTCCAAGCGGATAATATCGAGCGGAAAAGGTCGCTTACTCAGAGCTTGAGCGAGCGGAATTTGGTGAGCGAATAAGTGCTTTTGAGAAAAACTCTTGCTTAGAAAAATAATCTGTTTGCTTAAGTGTGAGTGTGTGATTTATGCAATAAACAAAGTAGTAAAGACTGAATGAAAGATAAAGCGAGTAAGGTACACAGAGAATTATAGTGGTTCGGAGACTGAAACTCCTACGTCCACTCTTCTTCCAACTAGAAGGAAATACCACTAACAAAGTTAGGGTGCCCGATACTTTAGTCCCCAAAAGACGGTGCCCGGTTCTTCGGTCCCCGGTAAGAAAATTTGCACAGATCTTGCGTCCTCTGGCTGAACGTGAGTGAATTCGGTCTCACTCGGGACAAATACAAGGGTTTGTAAAATCTCTACAAAGATCTCTAACTAAAATATTATCCTTTTACAATGATAGCAAAAGGAAGGTAGGATAATCTTCTTCCTAAGTGTTCAAGTAAGATACTAGAACACCTAAGGTATGAGGATCTACTGCTTCTTAGAACAAAGATAGTTCTAAGGAACTCAACAAGACACAACTCTAAGACTTAGAAGATTTTTCTGAATAAGAACTAGAGTTGGAAGATTAAGAGCGATTTAAGCTTGAGAGAGAAATTATGCAGAGTGACGACTTTTTGATCGCAATAGTTGAGTTAATCTTCCCGGTCTTGATCTTCAGAATTTATACGAGAAGTTGGCAAACTGACCGTTAAAGAGAAGCCATTTATCCAACGTCTCTTCCTCCATAATTTTTGAAGTCCGCGGATATGATTGGTTTGGTGCTGACTTCGTCCTTTTCTGCAATCAACTTTTGCACCTTCAATGTCCTCATCCTGAGCGACATTCTCGAACTCTATGTGCGGCTCCTTCTGAGCAGATACAACACTAGGCTCCTTCTGAGCAGACTGATCCAGAGCGGATTTTAATGCAGCTTCCAGCACTAGAGCGGAAATTTTCGCTTGAGTGGTTTCGACAGCACCGCTATGCTCCAAAGGTTGTTGAGACACAATAGGCACCGGCTCCACAATAGATATACCTTTAACCGGGTGCGCAACCTTGAGCGATTTCACAACATCTTCCCCCTTGCTGACGACACCGTGAGAGGGTCCAGCACTTCGCTCGGATCGAGTCTTGATCACCTCCTTAACACCTTTGTCGAATTTATGCAATAGGACTCCTAGCACAGACTGAGCATACTGAGGGACTTGCATCTTCAACGCTTCATTCAAAATAGCTTTGATGTGTAGACTAATTGTAAGGCTTGCCTGACCACTTCCTGGATCTGAGCATCCGAAGCATCAACCTCCTGGGCATCTTTATTGACTTCATCAGCATGAGGTCCCAACACAATCTCTTTTTCTGCCATAAGGCGCTCGACGTCTGTCTTCAGTTCCTCCTTCTCAGCTAACAAACTTTCCCTCTCCGCTAGCGCTAACTCCCTAACCGCTATGCGGGACTCCTTCTCCTCAATTAGTTTCCTCCTCTCTTCTTCACTAGTCTCCGACAGCGATCGTCGCAAAGCGAGGTCAATATGACACTGAGTGAGCTCCTCCCTGAGCGAATTGTGAAATTTGGTCGCTTCCTCGAACTGTTCGTTAAGACACTGAACAATGCTTTGCAACACTTCCAACCTTGTTTCTGCTGCTTTCTCAACTTCTAAAACTCTTCCCTTCAAGGAGTCAACCTCTGCCTCAAGCTCCTTGACTCTTGCATCTCCAACCTGCTGAGCGATCTTGGAGTTTTGAGCGACCAGCAATAGCTCTTGCAGGTTTGGCACTCTTGCAGGAACAAGACTCCTGATATCCGGGTAGATAGGCCGCAACTTCTCCTCCATCTTCTACCATGGAGCTCCTTCATCCACTAACTCATGAAAACCTTCAAATCCAAAATTTGAAAGAGTCTTGGCCTCGACCTCTTTCAATTTCTCCCTAGACACTTCATCTTCGCTCATAAAGATTCGAAAGAATTCAGTTCCACTGATTCTTGTATACTCCAACAAAGTTGCAAAGTCCTCTTTCATATCTTCTGTCAGCTCGACTTGAGAGAAGTATTGAGTAATCTCAGCTACAATGGCTTTCTTTTCCAAGGCTTGCAAGGTCGCTTGACCTTCTCCTCCGGGAATCTTTAAATCATCTGGACCTTCCAACAAATCCTCATCTCCCGGTGGTGGACCAAAATCTTCTACTCCGCCTTCTTCATCAAAAAAGGCCATATAATCTTCACCACTGAAGGCTTCAACATTGACTAAAATCTCCAGAGTCTCTTGGAGTATCTCATTTCCCTTATCAAGATTCGCTTGGTGAGCGATATGTTTTGCTTCTTCCTTAGCGGCTTTAGCAAGCGAGTCTACTTCAGACTTCGGATCCACTTCAGGTTCCTTATCCGCTCCTTCCTTATCCACTTCTCCATCTTTCTCTTTCTTAGCTTCCTTCTCCTTCTCATCTTCTCCTTCTTCCAACCTTTCTTCCTCCTATTCATCCTCTACTACTAAAATATCTACTACTTTTTCCTTCTCCTTTTCTTCTTCATCCTCTTCTTCATCAAGAGTTTGCCTTCACTCTCTTCCACTACTTCCTCACTCTCGGAACTACTTTCCGCTTCTTCTTCTGATTTGCTTTGAGTGAGACTAGTTCTCAAACTCTCCTCTTTTTCTCCACTACTCTCCGCTTCCTCACAATTCTCCACTTCTTCTGCTTCGCTTCCAAAAACACGCAAAGGTTCTACATCAATTATAGGGATTAAGCGCCTCTTTGAAAGCGGTACATTATCATCATCCAACTCCTCTTCTTGTTCTACAATTGGCGCTCTTCGCTTTGACTTCTTCTTCACTGGCTGTTTCCACTTGCCAGGTGAATTGGCCTTTTCTTCTGCAATGAGTGGGATTTGAACAAGCACAAGCACATCAAAAATCGATTCAACTTCATTTGACTTATAGAGCGATCGCTTCACAGGCTTGAAACTGAAGCGAGTATCGAAAAACTCCCCTTTCTCCTTCTGCAGCCTGAACATTGCCATAGAGATGGCATTTCCATAGCGAATAGTGGTGTTGGTTGCCAACCAGAAGATGTCCTCCCATTTTACTTCCTTCTCCGTTGCTTCCTTCCATAAGCGAGTTACGTACTCCGCCCAATTGATCTCATCCATCAGGGCACAAAGAACACGAAGCTTGTGCTGAGATACGGTTGTATGACTCCCAACGTGACTGAATAAGATCTTGGTCACAATATCACATAACTTCTTGAATATCGGCTTCAGGTTCTTGGTCTGCGTCTTCCTATAAACTGCACGAGAATCTTTGGAGAACCTCCGCAACATGTCTTTGAGCTCCGTACTCCCCGCGCTCTCGACATCAAGGCCAGTCGAGCAAAGACCAAGCGCGTCAGTAACCTCCGATATCTTCAAGGGAGTTGAGATCCTAGATTGAGGATGGTTAGGGTTTACTCTAGATATGGACATTAGCTATTTATATGGAACTACTTTCCTGCATGGGCTTTGTGTAGCCCATGCATTGCAGCCCATGAATTTTACATGGCAAGTTCTAGAATCTTCCCCGCTAATCACGTCCTTTCCATTTATTCGGTTCTGATTAAGGTAAATCTCCGTTAATCTCGTCCTGGCCAGCTGTCCTATACTAATAACGGCAACTGCCCAAAAGTAGTCTGCGGGGGTGAAGGTACCACGTACTCTGGCTGTACCGAATGCAGTACAAAAGTGACCTCGGCAAAAGGAGCGATGGAGTACCTCGGTTCCCGAGGTGTACCAACGAGCTCTGATGTTTCCGGTTCTACTTGGACTGCTCTACTGTCGCAATGCCGAGCTGTTCAAAGTGTCCTGCTCCAGCCGAGGAGTTACCGAGCTGTGGAGTTGTGTGAAGGGGCCAACGTTCCTTGTTGTGTCAATCACTAGGCCTGTTGTAGGTCGGGCCTAATGATTGGCCGAGCACGGTGTTGGGCCATACTCTATCAGATGCCTTGGCATCTTCGGCTGCGGCACTTACGGTCGAAGTGGTACGATAGTGCCGAGTAGACGAGGATGATCTGATAGCCAAGTTGTCGGCTACTACCGGTCCGGTATCGCCTGCGCCGATCATGCCCCCGGCTGCCGAAGGAGAAGAGGAGCAGCGAGAGGAAGAGGAGGAGACACCGGAGCTTCAAGAAGAGGAGGAGAGGGCGCCGGAGTCGCCTAAGGACCGGGATTTTCATCCGGCTAATGACCCTTCTGAGGCGAATGCGGGTGACAGCACTCCGGCTGATGGCGGTACAGAGCATCCGAACCGTGAAGATGACGGAGCAAATGCCGAAGTATGACTACTTTTTTGCTTTATCTTCGTAGTAGTAGGCATGCTATCTCCTGTACTTCAGCCTTGGAGCCCTCTTTATGTACCTCTTTCTATGACAATGAAATAAATCTGCTTCTTTGCTCCGTAATATGTTTGCATTTACATTCTTGCTTTATGCTTTAACTTTTGTAGCGTACTACTTTTAATTGGGAAGCCGAATTGAAAGACTTAATCCATATGCCGAATATAGTACGGAATCGTGCTTTTCCCAAGGTTCTTCTTCTTGTGAAGACGGGCCATGTCTTCTCTCTGGTCTCATTTCGTTGTCTGCCGATTCCATACTATATTCGCCATGCGGAGAAAGTCTTTCAATTCAGCTTCCCAATTAAAAGTAGTACGCCACAGAAGTTAAAGCATAAAGCAAGAATGTAAATGCAAACATATTACGAAACAAAGAAGCAGATTTATTTCATTGTCATAGAAAGAGGTACATAAAGAGGGCTCCAAGGCCGAAGTACAGGAGATAGCATGCTACTACTACGAAGATAAAGCAAAAAAAGTAGTCATACTTTGGCATTTGCTCTGTCATCTTCACGGTTCGGCTGCTTTGTACCGCCATCAGCCGGAGTGATGTCACCTGCATTCGTCTCAGAATGGTCATTAGCCGGATGAGACTCCCGGTCCTTAGGCGACTCCGACGCCCTCTCCTCCTCTTCTTGAAGATTCGGTGTCTCCTCCTCTTCCTCTCCCTGCTCCTCTTGTCCTTTGGCAGCCGGGGGCATGACCGGCGCAGGCGACACCGGACCGGTAGTAGCTAGCAACTTGGCTATCAGATCATCCTCGTCTACTTGGCACTCTCGTACCGCTTCGGCCGTAAGTGGCGCAGCTGAAGATGCCAAGGCATCCAACAGGGGCAAGCTTTGGAGGCGGGCAGCTATCTCCCTAGCATATAGCGAGAAGATGACTTCCGCCTCAGAATCTTTGTTCTCCGCCAGAATACGGCTCAAACCCCCGACGAAGCCAGCAAACAGCTGGCTACAAAATAACTTCTGTGTAAACACGGAGAGCATCCCCTTGTGTGGCAGTCGCCGCAGCAATCTCTTGCACCCGCTGCTTAGCCACAACCTCGCACCGGGTCTTCCAGACTTCGGCCTCATCCTTTGAAGCCCTTGTTTCGATCTTCGCCGTTTGCGCTTTAGCCTCTACAGTGGCCACCTTGTCATTAGCGCGGTCCAAAGCAGCCTCCATTGCACGGGCTTCGGTCGTCACCTTAGCGACCTCCTTCTTGGCCTTCCCGGCCTTATCCTTAGCTTCGGCCAAGGACATCTTCACACGCCGACATCCTTCAGTGGTTTTCTTCAGCTCGGCCGATAGGACTCCGGCCATCTGCTCCAGTTTCTGCAAAGCAATAACACAACTAATTAGAGACATTCAAGGGCATAAAACCTGTTATCGCCGTGTACGTACCTCCGAAAGATCCTCCAGCCATGATAGAGTCTCCGCGATGGAGCCCCCATGAGCTGAAGCGGTCGAAGCTTCAGCAAGTTGTGGGAGAGTGGGGGCAACGCTCCTCCCCTTCTTGAACAGATCCTCCACCTTTTTCTCCGTAGAAAATGAGAAAGATGACACAGCCTTAGGGACGACCACCATAGCGTCCTCCTTTCTTTGCCTCTTCGACTCTTGATCCGAAGCAGCAGATGCCGAACCCGCATGCTTTGGTCTTTTCGTTGTCTTCTTCTTCTTGGCCGAAGCCCCTTTGAACCCAGAGTTCTTCAGCAAGTTCACTGCAAAAGGAACAACACACAGTTAGCAGACAACAACAATGCAACTCATCAGTTTTTCAAAGACAAGAACCCTCACTCGGTTCGTCATCGTCAGAGACGAATTTAATAGGGCCCCGGACGAGCTCGGTATTCGAAATCACCCTTGTCACCATTCGAAGGTTTTTGATCTGCTCATCGAGCTCGCCGAGGGGCCTCACAATGGGATGTGCTAACGATTTAGACATTACCCAACTATACTCCCCCGCTCTGGTTCTATTGTAGAATACAAAGTGATGCTGCCACAAAGGCCAATTGGTATTTGTTTTGGCTCGGAATGTATTTATGGGAGTGAGGTAAAATCATGAACCTTTCCTATGAAAGGTAAAGAACCGAAGTATTAGGTCTACGGTCAATTCATGACCGAGCCTCTCTACTTCGGCAGCGAGGACAGTAAGGAGTCTCCAAGAGTTGGGTGTTACCTACCCTAATTGTAGCTCAAACCAATGCAACAAGGCTTTGAAAACCGGGTACAATGGGAACCGAAGCCCGCATCTCAAAGAAGCTTCGTATACCACCTCAAACCCGTTTTCTGGTACATCAGCCCTTTGGCTTTTATGCGGCACAATTACGTTCCCACCCGGCATATCATACCCATGATATAAGTTTATGGCCGCTTTCTTCGTTACCATCAACCAATAGCAGTGCACCGGTTTTAGTTCGGCCTTTTTCTTGGCGACGGGACTCGGCGGCGGCATCACTATCCTACACTCATCGTCACCGCCGTTTCCACTACCCTCCGACCCCTTTTGCCCACTACCCCATACAGACTGGAATGATTCAAAAGACATACTTGTTCAGATTCGCAAGAGAACACATGAAAGATCGTCAGAATATTGCTCGCCGGAAATCGCCACAAGTTTTTCTTTCTACTTTGTGTTTGCAGAGAGTACGAATAAAATCGGAAGGGTGGAAAAGGTTGAATGGGGCAAGCGGCCAGCTTTTATCCAAAACAATAAAACGATCCGTATCCCGCTTTATCAGGATACGTACCGTCGCATTAAATGCGGACGCGTACAGCTTACGCCATGCCACATCAACCGAGATTTCACTCCGGCATTGCCGGGCCAAGTCGTCCACATGGTCATGACCTACCTCCGGCACTTCACTCCACATTGAAGCTACCGGAGTCGTGCTAGTATTAAGCTCACTCCGGTAGGTACGACACTTCCGAACCCACATGCTTTCTCTACACTGCCTCACTCTTCGGGGGGTAGATTTAACACTGGCGCCGCCTGTGGCAACGATAAATTCGTGTTTGCAATCAAATTTTCTGGGGAATTAAGAACAACAACAAATTCTGCTCTGCTAATTGGGTGTAAGACAATGGTTTATGCCTCCAATAATGTTTAATGGGCCCCCACTATCTTCAAAATAACCCCCCTCTCCTCTCTCTCACGCGCACCAGCACACGCACTATCCATTTATGATTATTTTCAACAATTTCCAAAAATTGCGGCTGCTACTTCACGTTCTCTCTCTTCCTTCACCCCTTTTATCGCTCTTCTCCTCACGTATAGCGGCAAATCCGGAGAGAAGAAACTGAAATTCCACAAAACATGAATCGAATAGGACGAGACGTCTACGGCGGCTCCGACTTCATTGGCATGCTGAAGCCGGGGACTCCGGGACTAGAGGGGATCAAGCACAGAACAGAGCGTGAACGTCATAGGGAGTTTGGCGGGTCGGCACGTCGGCACTCCGACGGTTGCTGGTGGAGCTTCGGGTCTGAGCTTCGGGTCTGAGCTTTGGTTTCTCCCTTGCCTGCATTCGGGTCCCCCGATGGACTACGGTGCAGGCTTCGCAGTCCGGTGAGATGGTGTTAGTATGTGGACATTCATAGACTGAAATGAAGCAGTGCTCGAAGAAATGCGAGAAGAGTAGAATCGCTTCGGAGGAAACGCGAATAAGCTTGTACCGGTGTTTGGCAATGAGTACCGTGCCGACGATACATAATTTTTGTCAAATTTATCATCTCCGGCGTCGGCTGTTACTTCCGATTGCTGTAAATATAAGGCGGCGACGGAGTTCTCAAGATCTGAAGTCGGTTAATAACGATCGGTCCGAGCGTTTCGGAAGCAAAGACACAAAATGACTACGAGTTCAAAGAAACAACAACAACAACAGAAATTCGTGAGCACATGGATGATGACACGTACTACCAAGAGCATCTTCGACTTCTTGACAAAATACTGAAGCCCGCCTATCACCGAGATTCTTCCCGCTCAACCTGCACGTAGGGAAAACACGTACAGGGCTGAGTACAAAAGCACTCAGTGAACACATGCCCAAAACAGTTATCTATTGTCAAGCCATTTATCTGAGAATCATAGGGAGTTTCTTTCTAAAGCACCTATGTTCTTCAAAAGCAGTTATTTTTGCAAAAGCGTCCGTGCGGACATGTCCTTTGGTAATCCACCATATCTGTAAGTCCGGATGTCCAGGAAGGTGGTCACCTCCCACGGTCACCGAATCGTACACCACTCTCGATGACACGATCCAGATCGGTCGTCCCTCTCAATGACACGACCAAATGTGTACACAAGTCCAAGGAGACGCTCTCATTACCCAAGGACCCAAATTCGATTAAATAATATCAACAGATAAGCCTCATACAAAACATAAATCATTTTATGGCATGGCAATAATTGAAAGAACTGACACCTAATAAATTCATGCTTTATTTTGATAGAAAGCCCACCTCAATACTCCTTTATAAATGTTACCAATTTCTCGCGGCACAAATCAATATTCCACTAGCGAGCAACCTTCAAACAAGATAATAATAAGATTTTTATTCAATTAGAAAACTCAATCAAAATCAAACACTCTAAAAACCCACATTCGGCTCAGTTTTCTTCCCACTCAAAATATGAGAAAAACACTCAAAGCATAGACTAGAATTCAAAGGAGCTAGTAGGGGAGATCTAAGCTAGCAACTACAACATACTTCTCGTAAGGTATTTCTGAAGCCTAAAAATTAGAGTATTATATTTATTATGCTTTTATTAATCTTAATTAATTAGAAATTAATTAGCAATACTAGAAGCAAAAACTTATCAAAATAGTAGGGCATTCTCAGTTATCTATTTGCATCATCGAATTAGCCACAATTATAGCCAACACATCATTAAAATTTAGACCGAATCCATAACATATTCGGACCATATTCATTCATGAATATCATAAAACCACAGTAACAATTTCATCAATAGACTAAGTAGGTAACTGTGGTTGCATTCTGCTTATATGCTAATTTAAACATATTTTTTTGCATTAAATTATTATATTATATGCTTTTATTTTGATAGATCTATGTTTTATTTTTTCAATTTTATTTTTATGAATATTTTTGTACAATGTTTTTATTTATGTTTAAAAAAATCAAAAAATAAAATAAAATCAAAGAGTCAATTAAATATTTATCAAATAAAAATAAGGAGGTTAATTGCACCCACTTTATGATGTTTGATGTATTTGCACAAAATTGTATATTAAAATTATATATGCGATATGGATATCTACAATAGTGTTGTATCTGCTACTTAAATCCTTTTTCTAATGATTTGTCGTATTATTATGACATTAAAATAAATTATCATGATAACATTTTTCATAGTTCTCCTTATGAGATGTTACTATACAGAATAAACTAAGCGGACATAGATTTTCTTTG
>JAOWBJ010163914.1:0-11862 GCA_028566335.1 Monarda citriodora | reverse complement strand
GGACATTTCGCATATCACCATTTTGTAACACTTACTATAAATAGGGGGTGGATATTCATTATATAGTAGTATAGATAGATAATAGATTTCCATTTTGGTTCATCTCATTCTATTGTGCCCCTATTCTAAAATGGAAATGAATTTGTAATTACAATTAATTCACTTAACTTTCAATTAATTACAACTATATATTCTCACTTTATTGATTTTTGAACTAAAATAGAATAGCAATGAATAGATGTATTACCTCATTAGTAATCAATTATGCACTCCAAAATAGAAAATGTTACACTTTTGTGATATGCGAGATGTCAAAAATATCTCCGCTTTTTTACTAAAAATAGAAACTGATGCGCATTATAGACCCGAGTTCGATTCCCGACGAGTGCATTTATTCATTTATGTTTAATTCTTCTCTCAGCAACGCGCAGACATCTGCTAGTTTAAATCAAGGATTTCATTCAAATAAAATGAGGCTAATTGGAAAAAAAAATTAAAAAATCCTTTCACCTATAAAATCTACTTACTAATTCTACATTAAGAATTTATAAATTTGCTTTTACTGCATGATATTTCCAAAAGATTGAAATGTTTCGATAGCTGTTAGTAGTAGTATGACCTGTTTTTAATTATTAGCGAGTTTTACAAAGTCAAACCAAACTTACTTTGGGCGTCGACCAAATATTTTCACAGCTCGTTATTAAATATAAACAATTTATTATACCAACATTGTAATAAATGAAGCTTGAACGCATTAGTTTACAAGTCAAAGTCCAAATAGAACGTGTAACATGCCCCCAAACACCCCCCCCCCCGAAAACGATACAGGTGGGTAGGTAGAAAATATCTAGGAGTGCGAGACAACTCTCTTTGATCCCTTTGAATTCCATATTCGAAGTTGCGATCAGATTGATTCATTAAGAAGAATTGTTTCAATACATTTCTTATGTACTCATAGGTATTATATTGGATTTGAATTTTGGAGTCATTATTCACTTCCTTGTATCGTATCGGTGGTTACTATGGCTCCTTCCCCAGCCTCACTCTCTGGTTCAAAGCATGCTAAGCCCACCCCTGTAGCTTATCAATATTAGAATTTATCTCATCCGCCATCATCGTCCAAATCATTTCAATCGAGTGGATGTGGATCAAAGGGGCCTACGCATTTTGTCAAAAAGAAATCAAAGGTTATTTTTTTCTTATATAATTCTCATGTATGTGAATACAAATCTATTTTCGTCTTTTTACGTAACCAATCTTTTCATTTACGATCAACAATTTCTGGAGTCCTGAACGAGTCCTTCTGAACGAATCTATTTCTATAGAAAAATAGATTGTCTTAAGAACGTTTTTGTTAAGGATTTTTGGGCGAACCTATGGTTGGGCGAGGAACCCTGATACGCTATCGCCTGACCAATCATCAACAACCAGGGAGAACGAGACGCCGACCAATGCCAGAGTTGATTCAACAGAGGATCAACTGGTGCAAGGCTCTTCATCCAGAAGCTTACGTCCAAGAGACAATCTCGAGCCGCCAAAGAAGTACTCGAATTATGTTACATAATTTGAAAGTGTTGCGTCGTTTATTTCTTTTTATTTCTTTTGGGTTTATTTAGTATGTTTTGGATAATTCCTTTTAATGTTTTATTATATTTGAGTCGAACAATTTATTAGCTTTAACCGGGTTTTCTTGTCAAATCTTTCCTGGGGGTCTAGGATTAGGTCGAACCGTCTAGGGTTTAGATAGTATAAAAAAAGGGGCTTTGTAATTACGAAGGACTATCAATTCATCAATACAGTATTTTGTGCCCTATTGGCCGTCTACGTTCGCATCTCGCGAACTCGCTTTCTTTCTCTTCGCTGTCGTCGGTCACGTTGACCGCGTCCAGCTCTTCCGTTCGCCACTGATCTTGCACAGCAAGATCTCAATATTCCTTGTTGCTTGCCTTCGAAGGACCACTGACGTAGCGTTAGGGGGAGAGTCTTCCTAACAATTAATTGGTGCTCTTGTTGACGTTCTCATGGGTGATAATACGCAGAACAACCGCAAATCTAAGGAGACCGCACAGCCTACCAATACTGACATTCCACCGACATCGTCAAATTCGCAAGCGGATGATCCCTTAGGTATGTTATCAGTCAACGTCGCTCATATTGTCTCACGTTTGGCTGCTATTGAAACGCAACTATCAAACCCTCAGCGGCAGCATGACCCTGATCCACCGGATAAAGAGGATGATCGCAATCTCCCTCCCTTTGGGGACTTTTACTCGCATCGTCGGAGGCATATGGGAGTTGTTGCCTCGGATTTCAACGTCGAGAGTGGTGGGGGCTCGCATGTTCGGCGGGATAAGGTGTCACGCCCCCAGGATTTCAACTACTCTCGGGGTGAGGGCAACAGCTCACGCAGGGGAGAGTTCGTAGCAGATAGACGCTGTGCACCAGAGCGTTCGCGTTCCGGCCACCGCCGGGAGGAGGAGGCGTCACCACGTCATCAACAGCATGGTTTTTCATCGTGGGATCGTCCGAACTCGCGTCGTCAGTCTGAAGGCGACGAATCTGATTGGGATCGTCCACATCGTTATTGGGAGCCCCCACGGAGACGTGAGCAACGCACACAGGATTCTCATCGCGCTCCTAAGGGTATTAAAATGGACCCTGCTCGGTTTGATGGCACGGATGTGACTAACTGGATCTCACGGGTTCAGTATTACTTCGACCATCTTGACCTACCTGATGATGAACGACTACACTACGTCGTCATGTTATTCCAACCGCCCGCCTCCGAATGGATATTTAACTATCGCGTGAATAATCGGGTCGTGTCTTGGTCGGATTTTTTGGACGATGTGCGTCACCATTTTGATTCGCAAAGTTTTCGCAACCCTATTGGCCCATTGTCGAAGCTTGTTAAGTCTGGTTCGGTAGCGGAATATCATGCATCCTTTGAGCGTTATCTCAATCGGGTGGAGGGGCTTCCGGAATCAGCCCTCATTCCTATGTTCGTTGCGTGTCTCAAGGAGCCAATCCAAGAAAAAGTAGAATTGCAACAGCCCACTACATTAGCTTCAGCCATAGCGTTGGCTTTACGCCTTGGTGCGTCGCAAGAGAAGAGAGTCGCGAATCGTAATTGTTGGCGCGACAGCAGACCATCTGTTTCCGCCACTGCAACTGCGCCACCGACCGCGGGCTCATCACCCTCTCCGCACCCCCCGAATGATCGTACGGTCCTCAATCCTATTCGCGTTTCAGCTTCGGAAAAATCAGAGCGTGCAAAATGGGGTCTCTGCTACTATTGCCCCGAAAAATGGACTCGCGGCCACGTATGTCAGACTTGGATGTTGGCATACTTCGGGGAGGAGGAGATGGAGCTGTCAAACCAAGATAAGGAACGTGCGATGGATGATGACAATATTACTGATGACCTTTCTCACCTCAAGGCTATGGAGGGCAGTGTACTTTCTCGCCCTTTTCGCTTGCTTGGTACCATAGCTCAAGCCCAAGCCCACATTCTGATAGACACTGGTAGCACTCACGACTTTGTCCACTCTCGTATTGCGGAGCTCCTCAAGCTTCCACTGACTCCGATCAAGCCGTTTCGCATGTACGTGGGCAACGGGGCTTCGTTGACTTGTTCGCACCTGGCTCGTTCGACGACCCTCATTATGCAGTCCCTGTCTTTTTCTATTGATCTACACGTCCTGGATATTCATGGCTCGGACGTTATCTTGGGTATGGCGTGGCTCGAATCTCTCGGGACGGTTTCGACAGACTTTATTGGCAAGACTTTGGAGTTTCGGATGCATGACAAGTCCCATATTATACGTGGAATTCTTCCACCACCTTGGCTGGTGTCTCTCAAGGTATTATCTATTCTGACTACTCATTCCACTGACACGGAATTCTACGAATTAATTCAGATTGAGGAGCCTCCTACTTCCACTGCTTCGTCGGATGTCACTTTTTCGGAGGATATCCCTCTGGCTATCCGAACGGTATTAATGGGGTTCAAGAGCGTGTTCACTGTGCCCACTGGCGTGCCACCAAAGCGTGCTTTCGACCACCGAATTCCTCTGCTGCCAAATACCAAACCCATTAATGTTCGTCCCTACCTGTACCTGTACTTTCAGAAGAACGAGATCAAGCGGTAGGTACAGGAGAAGTTAAAACAAGGTATTATTCAACGCAGTCAGAGCCCGTTCTCCTCGCTCGTCTTACTCATCCACAAAAAGGACGACACGTTTCGCTTCTGTATTGATTACAGAGCGTTGAATTTGGCAACGGTTCCTGATCACTTTCCAATCCCTACAACCGAATAGTTGTTTGACAACGCCAAATACTTTTCCAAGCTCGATCTCCGGTCCGGCTATCATCAAATTCGGATGCACAACTCCGATATCTTCAAAACGGCGTTTAGAACTTACGACGGTCATTTCGAATTCTTGGTTATGCCATTTGGCCTCACCAATGTCCCTTCCACGTTCCAAGCGGCAATGAATAGTATATTTCAACCATTACTTCGGAAAGGGGTCATTGTATTCTTTGATGATATATTGGTATATAGCTCTAGTTTGGACGAGCGTAGCATCCATTTGGCGGCAGTTCTTCAGCTCCTACAGGATAATCATTTTTTGTGAAGCTCTCCATGTGCTCCTTTTGTAGTCAGAAGGTGGAATATTTGAGACATTTAGTCTCTGATGGCCTTCTTAAAGCCTACTCCCAAAACAGTTAAACAACTACGTGGCTTCCTAGGGTTGACAGGGTATTACAGGCATTTTTTGGCCCATTATTCTACGATTGCAGCGCCCCTCACCGAGTTGTTAAAAAATGATTCCTTCGTGTGGTCACCGGACGCCCAGACTGCTTTCGAAGCCCTGAAGCAGGCGATGTCCACGTCTCATGTTTTAAGTCTCCCGGATTTTTAAAAGCCTTTTGCCATTGAGACGGACGCCTCGGATGTGGGAATTGGGGCGGTCTTGATTCAAGATAAACATCCAATCGCCTATTTTAGTAAGAAATTGGGCCCCCGCCGTAAGAGTGCTTCGACGTATCACCGCAAATTATATGCCATTGTGGAGGCTATTCAAAAGTGGCGTCAGTATCTGTTGGGGTGTGAGTTCGTTATTCGTAGCGATCAGAAAAGTCTGTGCGATCTGCTCCACCAAATTGTGCAAACCCCGGATCAACATTTTTACGTCCGCAAGTTGATGGGTTACAAGTTTCGCTTTGAATACAAGAAAGGGAGATCAAAAAAAGCAGCGGATGCGCTATCTCGGCGCGACGACGGTGTACCAGCTGATGCCACGCCCAGAGTTTATAACGCATGTGAGCAGCTCATGTCTTTATCTCAGCCTACTCCGGACTTGCTCGAGCAATTGAAGGCCAAAACACTTCATCGGCATGACATGCTGACACTCGTGGAATCCATCAAGGGTGGCACGGCTCCCCCTCATTTGTCTTACACTGATGGATTGGTTTTCTTCGATCGGCGTATTTTTGTGAGCGGTGACTCTCCTCTGAAACACTCCTTACTCGTTGAGCATCACAGCACCCCGCTCGCAGGCCACCCCGGTGTGGAACGCACATTCAAGTTGTTGGCCGCGGGTTTCTATTGGCCTAAAATGCGCCGCGATGTGCGTAAATTTATGGAGTCCTGCACAATCTACCAATCCACGAAGTATTCCACGCAGAAACCGACAGGTTTGTTACAACCTTTGCCTATACCTTCGCAGGTGTGGGAGGATGTCTTGGTGGACTTTATTACGGGTTCACCTCCATCTCAGGGGTATACAACTATTATGGTCGTGGTGGACCGTCTGTCAAAATATGCGCACTTTGCACCGTTGCCTGCGAAGTTCGATGCGTTGTGAGTGACACAGTTGTTCATCAACACGGTGGTTCGTCATCATGGATTTCCTAAAACCTTGGTTTCTGACCGTGATTTTGTATTCCTGAACGCGTCCTGGGAGGAGATGTTTCGCCTGAGTGGTACCAAACTTCACATCTCGACGGCATACCATCCTCAATCGGATGGTCAAACGTAGGTTCGCAACAGAGGACTTGAGCAATATCTGCGCGCATTCACTTCTGACAAGCCTTCAAAGTGGTGTAATTTGCTTTCGTGGGCAGAATTGGCGCTGAACTGCTTTCATCATTTGGGCATAGGCATGTCCCCGTATCAAGCTTTGTATGGCCGTTTACCACCACAACTTATCGCTGCCTCTCCTTCGAGTAGAACTCCACCAATGATTGCCGAGGTTGTTAAGGAGCGAGGTGAGTTGCTCGTGACCCTTCGACGAAATTTGGAAAAAGCGCAGCAACGAATGAGGGACACGCCGAACAAACGTCGGTGTCACATCGAATTCGAGGTAGGCGATCTGGTTTGGTTAAAATTGCAACCATACCGTCAGCACTCCGTAGCTAAGCCACTGTCCGCGAAATTGGCGCGTCGCTATTACGGGCCCTATGAAGTAATCGAGAGGGTGAGCCCCGTGGCCTATCGGCTGCGACTTCCGGAAGGTAGCCGCATACATAATGTTTTTCATGTTAGCCTTCTGCGTGAGTTTGTCGCCGGAGATGAGCTGCAACAGGTCCCCTTACTAGCTGATTTTTTAGGCGATCACCCAATTGTGAAGCCACTGGAGGTGCTGGATACTCGCACCATTTGGAAAGGAGGTGATGGATGTAAGGAACTTTTAGTACGCTGGTCTGATGGTGAACAATCTCCTACATGGGAGAGTGCTGAGTACATCCATAAACATTTTCCGAATCTTCCCCTTGCGGACAAGGCGACTCTTAACCGGGGAGAGTTGATACGCTATCGCCTGACCAATCATCAACAACCGGGGAGAACGAGATGCCGACCAATGCCGGAGATGATTCAACAGAGGATCAACTGGTGCAAGGCTTTTCATCCAGAAGCTTACGTCCAAGAGACAATCTCAAGCCGCCAAAGAAGTACTCGAATTATGTTACATAATTCGAAAGTGTTGCGTCGTTTATTTCCTTTTATTTCTTTTGGGTTTATTTAGTATGTTTTGGATATTTCCTTTTAATATTTTATTATATTTGAGTCGAGCAATTTATTAGCTCTAACCGGGTTTTCTTGTCGGTTCTTTTCCGGGGGTCTAGGATTAGGTCGAACCGTCTAGGGTTTAGATAATATAAAAAATGGGCTTTGTAATTACGAAGGATCATCAATTTATCAATACAGTATTTTGTGCCCTATTGGCCGTCTACGTTCGCATCTCGCGAACTTGCTTTCTTTCTCTTTGCTGCCGTGGGTCACGTCGACCGCGTCCAGCTCTTCTGTTCGCCACTGATCTTGCGCGGCAAGATCTCAATTCCTTGTTGCTTGCCTTCGAAGGACCACTGACGTAGCGTTAGGGGGAGAGTCTTCCTAACATAGTTTTATTATATAGTAATTGTCATTATAAATACTATTCGACAGTAATAGTCTCAATAGTAACAATTGTTCAACGATTCTAATTTCAACAATGACAATGTATAGAAGTACACTACATTCCGAAAATACATCTTGCTTCATATTCACATAGCAAAATCTGAAAAGGTATGAAAATTTTGAAAAGGTAAAATAAAAATACACAACATCAAAATTGGAAAAGGAAGAAAAAATAAATAAAAGGAATGCAACAAAATCGAAAAAGAGAAAACAAAATCACGCCAAAATAAAAAAAAAATGAAGAAAATATTGAAGGGGAGGGAAGCTGCACGCCCAAATCAATAAAATGAAGGAAACAAATAGCAAAAGCATGCCCCAAAAAAACAACGGGAGGAATTCGTAGTTCCCATAGAAAAAAAAATCAAAATGATATCGTAAAACTCATACTACTATTCGGCAGCAGTGAAAATGTATGTCCGAAATGTTAAAAAGCAAATGAGTCATTTTAGAATAAAAAAATAAATAAAAAAGAGCATGAGCATGCCAAAAGTAGGTGTCTCTGCTATGGCCACACCACCATACTCTAGCATTTCGTCGGCGTCCCTCTCCATGGTGCCAATGCCTTTGTAGGATACTACCGTCGGTGAAATTTGCTAGATTTACAGGCAACATCTGTTGAAATTCGTTAGATTTGAGCCATTTCATCTCTATCCTTCGTCATTTTCACCGCGGTCTCTTTATTCGCGGTCGAAGGTGTGGCGGCCACCAAAATGTAACACATAAGAGAGATAGAGAGAGGGGGAACGGTGGTTTCAATTTTATTTAAAATTTAAATTTGGCTAGTAAGAATATTTTAGTCCAAATAGATAAAAATTAAATATTGTTTGCGTATATTATTAGGGATGGCAATCGAGTACGGCGGGTGCGGATAATAGCTATCCATATTCATACTCGCAAACGAAAATCGTATCCATACCCATACCCATTATCCACGGCGGGTACAAATCCACCTATACCCGCCACCCGCGAATATCCATCAACCCGTCGGGTATCCGTGAACCCAAAAACCATAATTAAATTCATAAATTTTGAAGCATGCATACGTCGAATAAATTTTGAAATGAAATAAAAAAGAATTGAGAATCAATAACCAACAACCCAATCACATAAAAAGTTCATGATTTTATTACATGTGTTTACCTTGCGGATCGAGACAGAGAATAATAACAATAAGACTGTGTATTAGTGTATTAGTTAAGGAGTTAAAATTAAATTAGATGCAAATTATACGCAGTTAGGATTTTTAAAAACTATTAACTTATTAACTTTCATTGAACAAAATATTTGTTAATATTATTTATCTAATTTATTGAAAAATATTTATTAATTTAAAAACAACTAAATAATAAATGTGCAATACGCGCGTAATATACGTGGATATTTTAGCGGGTATTTTATGCGGGTATACGGGTTCGTGGGTATGGATAGTAATTATCCATACCCACACCCACGAACTAAATGGATAAAAAATCGTACACATACTCGTACCCATGGGTACCAAATACAACCCAAACTCTCACCGATATAGGTCGAATATCTGTGGGTAGAGGTGCCTAAAAGAACCGGAACAGAACCTGAACCGTCGATTTTTAACCGTAACCGTCGGTTTCGGAATTGGAACCGGAACCGGAACAGATGGTTCCGAACCGTTTCGAAGAACCGGCGGAACATGCGGTTCGGTTTTCGTTCCTCAAATATGGAACCGGAACCGGAACCGGCGGTTTATGTTCCGATTCCGGTTAAGAACGGGAACAGAACCGTTTTATTTTAATATTTTTTATTTCTATTTTATTTTATATATCAATATTATACTTCTATACTAATTATTTGATGTAACATTTGATTAGTGTATTATATTTTTTTATATGAAAATTTGTATATTTGTTAAATTAAATAGTTTTATAGTAATTTAATTTATAGTGCAAAATTTAATAAGCTAAATTAAGTATATCACAGTAGGTAGGTTATCTATACTACTATATAATAATTATCTCACCCTCTATAAATAGAAATGTTAACTTTTTGTCACATGCGAAATGTATAAAATATCTCCGCTTTATACCAAAAAAGGAAAGTGATGCACAGTACTACAGACCCGGTTCGATTCCTGACTGGTGCATTTATTCTTTTCTTTTTTAATTATACTTCTGGCCTACTCTCGCTCTCATGCCTAATAGCTATTATTTAAACTAACCTCTAATTTTTATTTTTAATTTGATCTCATTCATTCGCATTCCAACACAAACAAAATTTATAATTAATTCTTCCCGACGCAACGCGCATGCAACACGCTAGTATATAATAATTGGGATATAGTTCGAAATTAAATTACTTCTCATTTTTTTCTATTCTTTTTCCTGTGAAATTTGTAGCAAGTACAGGGTGCCTCCGCGGATTGTATGCGGTGTAGCACAACATACATGTACATTATATATAGTTCGTTATGTACAAGAATCACAGCATTTACATCAAAATTTCGTATTCGAATAGGTCTCAACTAACTTCCAACAATAATAAGAAGAAGAAGTGTTTAGGTAGGTATTCCAATCATCGGTAGTACCGATTCGGTACCTAGCTAATTATATTTTGCTTTGCATTGATATGGTGTCACTAGGTTTTTAATTTGAAAATAGTATTAATCATTCTCACATGAAGTACTGTTTTTAATATATATCCCATCATTGCATCCGAAACTTAAAAAGTAAAATATTGTATTTTCATCATTTATGTATCGCGATTACATTAAAGACATACTATGATTAATAATATATATATCTATAAAATGATAACTAGGGCAAACCACACGAAACACATAGGTGAATTTAAAAAATAGAACAATATTGCATCATCACTTAGATGCTGAAAATCCTGTTCGGGCGCATGATATCTCTGTATAGAGAAAGGTCCCGGGTGCGAACCATCCCTGTTGAATAACGAGAGAAACTCGAGTTGTGGATTATTGAGAGGTGGACAGAGATAGTACAGAGGAGCAGAGCGAGATATAGAACCCTAACATACGCATGACGGCGGCGGCGCTCCGATGCGAAAGCCATGGTATCTAGGCCGCTGCAGCCACTGCCGCCGCGTTGCAGGGAGCAAATCTTCCTGTACACCCTATCCTGCTCCACGAAGCAGGATTCCTGCTGTTGCCTGGTGTTCATGCAATTGTTTATGGTGTCGACGAAGGCGGGCCAGAAGGCCAGCGAAACGGACGCCGAGAGGCACGCCATAAGCCATGGATTGAGGTGGCCGTACTGAAGGGCTTCGAAGATTACGTTCACGTAAGCTCCGCCCAGTACGGCGGCCTTCAGATCGAGGAGCTGGACTCTATGGCGAAGACTTTCAATCAGTGATCCGATCTCTTTGAATTTATTATTTTCAACTCTCAAGGGCTCTAAATCTTTTTTATTTTGCCGGCTTTTCATCTTCTCGCACGCGGTATTTTTCCCATAGAAATCCTTGGTATTTTAGATCCGAACATGATATTTAAGATCCCAGGGCCGGCCAGTCATTGTCATTGACAACCACACATAAAAACTGGGTACCAGTGTTTTAAAACCCGGATCGGACTGGCCGGTTCGACCGGTTCGATCGGGAACCGGCCTTGGTACCGGTCCGGGTTGGATCATAAAACCAGTAGTCAGTTTGGTCTGGTATTGGACCGCTGGAATTGGGTCGAACCGGTCATAACCGGACGACCCGGTGAACCGGAAATTTATTTATTTTTTATACAAAAAATTTAATTTGCAATAGCCAAGAATTAAACATTTGACCACTTTGTTGGTTGTCCAAGGTGTTAACCAACTACGTTAAATGAATTATTGTTAATTTTTCAATTTTAATTAAATTTATACTTAATAGCGAATAAAAGTTATTTATCACACATATATATATATATATGTATGTATATATAATATTTATTTATTTATTTATTGAACAGTTCGACTATGATTCAATCGGTTGAACCAATCGAACTATGACTCGGACACCTCACCGGGTCGAAATCCGGTCCGATTTTTAAAACATTGCTGGGTACTTTTTATTGTAATCGTCTGTTTCGCGGAAAAAGATGGATTTTTTATTTTGAAGTTTCAACAGAGACCGCGGGATACACTACAAAAAAACACGCCAACACCGACCAAATTACCGACGGACGGCCATCCGTCGGTGATCACCGACGGACACGCCGTCGGTAACGAGAGGGGTCGGCTCTTTTTCTTTTCTGACCGATCACCGACGGAGATCACCGACGGAATCACCGACGAACGTCCGTCGGTGACCACCTTGCATTTTGTCCCACATTGAAAACTTAACGAACATCATGCTTGTATATAAACCATTTCATCCAAAACATATTAATTCTGCAAAAATAAATAAATTAAAATTAATAAAATAAAAAT
>JAOWBJ010163808.1:0-11866 GCA_028566335.1 Monarda citriodora | reverse complement strand
TGTATATATATACTAGCGTCGTGCCCACACGTTGCGGCGGAAAGAATTAAACATAAATTGTGTGTAAATGAATTTATTAAACAAATTAAAAATAAAAACTAGATGTTAGTTTAAATAATAGCTATTGAGTCTAAGAGTGAGAATAGGCCCAGAAGTAGAATTAACAAGAAAGGAATAAATGCACGAGCAAGGAATCGAACCCGAGTCTATAGCGTGTATCAATTTTTATTTTTTGAGGATGCGGGATATTTTGGATATTTCAAATGTGACAAAAGTGAAACAATTTCTAAATATAGGGAGGTGGATAATTATTATATAGTAATATAGATAGTAATATCTTCATTTCTTATTGTATTAGTATCATTTCAATTGGGCACAAGACGCAAGATAAATGAAGATATATGGAATAATTGATTTTGAAGAGAGATAATTAATCTTAACCATATATTTTTGCCATTTTAAAAAATAAAACTAATAAAGAAATGAATCATAATGAAACGAAACTAGTGAAATCAGATGGAAGTACGTCATTTTTATAATTGAAGCTTGTTTTACATCCTTGAACCACCACCCCATATACATAGATTTTTATATTTCACCATTTTGTGCGTTCCAACGTTAGGTCATTCACGAATATCTGACTAGTGATCCTTGTGTATTCCTATTCTTTTCTCATAGAAAAGGAATGACAATAATATCGTTTATTTCTTTTCTCACCTTTAGATCTTGTATTTAATTTATGTTAGGGAAAAAGATTGCTTTTTAGCGTTTTCTAAGGCTTTACTAACATGTCATCCTTATTCATCTCCCACATATAATTATTAATTATTAATTTATATCATCAAAGTATATTGTTTATAATTGAATGGTTTATGATTTGTAAAGCTACTCTTTCAATATGTGACTTTCTTTTGGCCTGTCCCTCCACACCGTCTCCCGCGGCGGAGCCAAAAAAAGTTTGTGGTGAGGTTGAGTTTTATATTCGAGATTTGAGAAATGAAGTTTTATGTAATATAATTTAATAACATGGATTGTTACATTAATATACAAAAAATAAAAAATAATTTTATAAAAATAAAAAATATTCTTCGTTGAGATAGGCTTAAGTCACCCGTAGAGTACATGTGGCTCCGCCACTGACCATCTCTCTCTTTAACCTGGCTACATTGTTATACTTGCATCCCGGGTCATAATTACTTTATGATTTCCTCATTTTTTCTTCGTAAATTTATATTTTTTAATTAAAGTACTTGATAGGATACGGCCTAACTATCTCGGCCTCGGCCCAATCTCAGGCCCAACACAGATGGCCTCTATCAAGATGACTTTGGCCCACGGAGTTCGGCCAAGCTCGACAACAAGACCTCTAGTAGAGGTAGGATTACTCGAAAGATCAAGGATATCCAAAAAAATCAAGGTTATCCAGAAGATCAAGACCAGCTCAAAGGGATAAGCCCAAATAAAGGGATAAGGTCGATCCTAATTAGTGTTGTAGTAGGATTAGACTCCTCAAACATGTAAAACTCTATGCTTATAAATAGAGGGTAGCATAGATGAGAAAAACACACACTCTTGTAATCGCAAAATACAATACAAAGCTCTCTTTTCTCTCCGTGGACATAGATCCAAAATCAAGGATCGAAACACGTAATTCCTGTCTCTTTTACTTTCTTGCCCGTCACTTTCTTCTCTATCTATACCTAGATTTATCACTGGGCGCCGTCTGTGGGAATGTTTTTCTGAAGTTTGTGTTTAAGATCTTATAAAGTTTTGGGAGTTTAAGGATGACAAGATCATCGAAATCAAAGACCACTGCCGATGGACAAGGGGGTGTGGATCCCAAATCCACCACGCAGCAGCCAGAAAAGAATCTGGAAAAGCATCCGGAGAAAAATCCAGAGAAGCAGCCGGAGAGGGATCCGACCCCTGAACGAGTCTCGCAAAACATGGATTATTACGTAGATGATCCAAGCGACGAGTTCTGCGAAGGGTCTCCCTCATCAAGAAACAAAGGCAAACGGGATCTTAACCACATCCCAGCCCAAAGTATGGACGAGGCAATCAAAGGTTTCCTCGAGGAAAACCGCGAGAGCATCGGCGAATACCTACGCCGGGGACAAGGACAAGCCTGACCTCGGAAGGAAGATGCCCGACCCGCAATCGACATGAGGAAGGAGCAGCCTCTTCTCACCCACAACACACCCCCGAGCCGAGCCTGAAGATACTGAGTAGGGACGAGCGGCAGCACTCCGGTCGACGGGATCGGAATTACCAAGGAGAAAGGCGAGACCAAACTCGCCAACCCCCGAGGGAACATCTTTGAAATCGCTCCCCATCCGATGACGAACTCGAGTTCGTTGGGGACGGTATTGATAAATACGGACGGATCCTCACTCCGTTCAGCGACAGGCTCCACACGCCTACCTGACAAGTATCGGGTGCCCAACATCCAACCATATGATGGGAAAAGGAATCCCCAGGACTTCTTGTCGCAATATAAGTACAATGCGCTCAACCAAAACATCAACGGCATACACATGTGTAAGCTTTTCCCGGAATTGTTGATCGGCAACGCGAGGAGGACATTTGAAAGTCTACTTCCTCGTAGAATTAAGTCATACCGAGACTTGATGCAAGCTTTCTACCGGAGGTTCTTTCAGAAGGCCGAGTCCAAGGTTACCTCGGCTCACTTACTAACAGTCCGGTAAGGACGAAACGAGCCTATCAGTGATTTTATGACTCGTTTTGTCTAGGAAATCTTGAAGGTACCTCCAAGCCTGGGCAGCAATACACTCCCCTCACCAAGTCAAGGGCGAAGATTTATGAGCTCTATGCAAACCTGTTCGAACTGCCACGTCCGATGCTGAAGGGATCAAAGAGCCGGTCTAAGGATATGTACTGTGCATACCATGAGGACCACGGCCATGACACGGAGGAATGCCGAGACCTTGTTACTAACATTGAAATTCTCGTGCAATATGGTACCCTTAAAAAGTACCAGCTATCCCAAGGTTGGACTAACGGGAAAAGAAACCGGCAACGGGGAGGAGGATGCAACAGCGAGGCTGAGAAGAAGCTGAAGCAAGACTCGGAGGGAGGGAATGATGCTCCTCCTTTTGATGGAGTCATTACTGCCAAAACCGGGCTCCCATCAAGGGCAACAAAGTCTTCCCTCAAGGCTGAGGCCCGAGGACCACCAAGAGAAGAATCTGCCCATAAGAGGTTTAGAGGAGACGAGACCATCACCCTCTCAGAGAAGGATCCGGTACCAGCCATCGTCCCCCACTGAGATGCCTTGGTGATCCAAGCCTGAGTCGCTAACAAGCTAGTGCACCGCGTATACTTGGATAGTGGTGCCTCGGTGAGTGTTCTTTTCAAAGAATGCTTCGACAAGTTAGGACTCGACGAGGCTCGTCTTGCACCTTCTCCACTGCCACTTCGGAGTTTCGTGCAAGAAAAGACCCATCCGGAGGGGGTCATATCGCTCCCAGTTACGGTAGGAAAACCCCCGACAAGCTCGACCGCGGTGATCCAGTTCTTAATCATCAAAGCCTCATCGCCCTACAACATTATACTGGGCCGAGATTGGCTGAACGCGGTGCGAGCCATTTGCTCGTCATACCACCTCACCATCAAAATCCCCACAAAAGGGGGAATAGCTATGGTTCGAGGTGATCAGAAGCGGGCTAAAGAATGCATACAAGTCGCCCTAAGAGGAGCTGAGATGTCTGCTCAGCACCCATTGGCGTAGCAATCACAGAAGCCCCGACTGGATTTGGACGAGGAGGAAATCCCGCCTGCATTGGACGAGCTGATGAACGAGGTCCTGCTGAGCAGCGACGACCCCTTTAAGGTGGTCAAAGTTGGCTACGCGGGTACTCCGCAGCTTAGAGACGAGGTCATCTCGCTTTTACGCAAGTATAGTGACATCTTTGCATGGTCACCACTGGATATGATCGGAGTCTCCCCCAGTATCATCACTCACCGGTTGAACATCGACCCCGGCATCAGGCCGGTCAAGCAGAAGCAATACCTCTTCGCATCCAAGAGGAACAAGGTCATCCACGACGAAGTGAATCAACTTCTTGAACCACGAATACTTTTTGAAGTAAAGTATCCGACCTAGATCGCAAACCCGGTGATGGTGAAAAAGGAAGAAGGAGGGTGGCGCATGTGTGTGGACTACACAGATCTCAACAAGCACTGCCCGAAAGATTGCTACCCCCTCCCCAACATAAATAAGAAAGTAGAAGCCCTTGTAAGTTATGAGACTTTTTGTTTCTTAGATTTGTATAAGGGTTATCACCAAGTCCTTATGAGTGAAGAAGATGCCCTCAAAACAGCTTTCATCACAGACTTTGGGATTTTTGCTCATAAGAGAATGCCATTCGGCTTTAAAAATGCCGGGGCCACCTACCAACGTCTCGTAGATAAAATTTTTAAATCACATATAAGTAGGATAGTTGAGTTTATGTAGAAGACATTGTCATCAAAAGTAAACAGCAGGCAACCTGCGCGGACGATCTCAAGGTCGTCCTCGATATACTTCGGCGGGTGAACTTGAAGTTAAACCCTAAGAAGTGTACTTTTAGGGTTCGGTCTGGGAAGTTCCTAGAATGCTGGGTAACAAAGGAAGGGTTGAATGCTAACCCCTCAAAAGTCCGAGCTGTACAAAATGTAGTGATGCCAACCAAGGTACATGATGTTCAACGCCTAACTGGATCTTTGGCCGCACTCAGCCGATTTCTTTCAGTGGCTGCCGAAAAGCAACTTCTCTTTTTCAAGGTTCTAAAAAAGGCACCAAACTACGTCTGGATAGACGAACACAAGTCAGCCTTCGAAGCGCTCAAGAGGTACAACGCTAAGCTCCCGACCCTATCTGTCCCAAAGGAAGGCGAAGTACTCTCACTCTACCTTGCAGCCTCGGACGAAACCATAAGTGCAGTTTTAGTACGGGAAGAAGGTCGTCGGCAACTTCCGGTTTACTTAATCAGTAGGGTTCTCAAGTCCCCCGAGACGAGGTACCAGCCTTTGTAAAAAGTTGCACATGCTCTAGTAAATGTCGTAAGACGACTCCGACCTTACTTCCATGCGCACGAAATAAGGGTCCTGACTGACCTGTCACTTCAGCAGGTCCTGACAAAGCCTGAAGCCTCGGGTAGGATTGCAAAGTGGGCAATCGAGCTTGGAGAACACTCTACCTCGTTTTGCCCATGCAAAGCTATAAAAGGGCAAGCCTTGGCAGATTTCCTGGTAGAAACCCGGTTCACCCCTACTCCCAATGCCGAAGCTGAAAAACCTGAAGATACCACAACTAGCGATTGGGGACAGATCGCGCCCAAAGATTACTAGCAGATGCACGTAGATGGAGCTTCAGGAAAGCAGGAAGCGGAGCGGGGTTAATCCTCATCGACCCTGAAGGAAAAGAGCTCACATATTCACTCCAGTTCGCCTTCCTCACCACTAATAATGAAGTGGAATACGATGTACTGATTGCGGGACTTCGGCTCGCGAAAGGACTAAAGGTACAAGCCCTAAGAGTTTATAGTGATTCACAAATCATTGTAAATCACTTGTTGGGCACCTACGAGGTCCGAAGTGAGAGGCTAAAGAAATATCTCGAAAAGGCCAAGCAGCTGAGGAGTTCGTTCGCTTACTAAGAGTTGCTCCGAATACATAGGGGAGAGAATATCCGAACTGACGCGCTGATTAAAATGCTATCCTCCCCCAGTGCCTCCCCGGTTGAAGAAGTTCTACACAGGAGTATAGACGAGGCCGAAATCGTTGTACTCACTTAGGAGCTAAGCTAGATGACTCCGATCCAAGACTATCTAGAAAAGGGTGAACTACCATCTCACAAGGTAGAAGCTCGTAAAATCATGGGAAGGTCTATAAAGTATATCTTTCAAGACGGGGTGCTCTATAGGAGGACGTACCTACAGCCTCTCCTCAGGTGTGTGGGACCACAACAAGCGGATTACGTACTTCGGGAAATTCACGAAGGGTCATGCGGGAGTCACATTGGAGCTCGTGCTCTATCAAAGAAGGTGATCCGCAAGGAATACTATTGGCCCACAATGGTACAAGATTCAGTGGACCTTGTCCAAAAGTGTCCTAAGTGCCAGGCCCACGGGACAATGCCGAGGTTACCCCCTAATGTCCTTGTCGGCATGCAGAGTCCCTGGCTGTTCATGCAGTGGGGTATCGACATCGTAGGACCGTTCGATACAGCTCCAGGACAACTCAAGGTTTTACAGGTTACCATTGATTACTTCACGAAGTGGGTCGAAGCCAAACCGCTAGCCAAAATCACAAGTAAGAACGCCCGAAACTTCGTCTGGAAGAACATTGTCTGTCGGTTCGGAGTGCCACACATCTTAGTTTCGGACAATGGGACACAATTTACCGATAAAGTGTTCGTGGACTGGTGCCGCGGACTCAACGTCCAACAAAGATTCACCTCGGTCGCCCACCCTCAAGCTCATGGATAAACCGAGGTGACGAACCGAACTATTGTGTGAGGACTCAAGGCACGCCTCGACTGAGCTAAGGGAGATTGGGCGGCCAACCTTCCTCAAGTCTTGTGGTTATATCTTACCACACCTCGGACTTCGACGGGAGAAACCCCCTACAGCCTTGTATATGGAACCGATACCGTAATTCCAGTAGAAATAAGACTACCAAGTCCTCGAACTGTTAATTTCTCAGCCGAAGGGAATGAAGAAAATCTCAGAACATATTCAGTCCTCCGACATTAAAGAAGCCCGCTACAAACAACAAGTAGTTCGGTATTACAACCAAACGGTTCGATCCTGACAATTTTAAGTAGGCGACCTCGTCCTTTGAAATAACGAGGTCAGCAAAGCAGAGAAGTTGGAAAACTGGAAGCCACTTGGGAAGGACCCTACCGAGTAGAAGAGATCATCGGCAAAGGCTCTTACCAACTTGCCCATATGACTGGCGAACTAATCCCCTGAGCTTGGTACATCTCCCATCTCAAAAAGTACTATGTGTAAGAGGATTTTTCATTTTAAGCCGTTTTAGGTTCATTATGTTTAGAGTTAGGATTACGATTTCTTTAAATTTCCTTAATAAAATTTCTTTGTTTGTGCATTTATGGTTCTGGTCTTGCATATCCTCTTACATTGTGTACATTAATCTTACATACCTCTTAAGTTCAGCATATCACATGACGAACTGAGGATGCCCTCTCAAGTTCGGTACCTCATTTACCAACAGAGGATGCCCTTTTAAGGACGACCCACTATACGGGTAAAATGTAAATGCACATAAAGGGGGTCACCCCTCCCGATATACCTCGGCAAAACAAGCATTTAAAGTTTTTTGGACTAAGTTTGAAAAACCAAATCTTTAAGTTCAGCGAACATTTAAGTTCCCCGAACCACCCATTAAAAGTTCTGAGAACACATAAGTTCAAGGAACCTCAAAATAAGTTTGCGAAACACTGAAGTTAGCCGAACTAGTATTTAAAGCTTCGTGACAAGTTCTTTTAAGTTTTTGAACATCCTTTAAGTTCAAAGCAACATTCACAAGTTCGAAGTTCTTAAGTTTTGAGAACAACTCATTAAGTTCGAACATCCATCTAAGTTCGGTAAACATGAAAAACGACAAGATCGGAGGATATGCAAAAGGAGTTTATTAATCAGAGGTTACAAAGGTCCTACGCTGAGTCCTGAGGCTTACTAAAGCTAAGCCATTCACTAGCAAAATCCTTATTAAGGATATAATCTATGCTCAGGTGACCTCGGCCCCGACCTCCAACTTGTCCTCGGCCATGACCAGTTGAGCCTTGACTCGAGAACTTGATGCACCTTGGCTCGAGACGGATCGAGCTCGTTTGTTAAAAGGTCGTTCCTGCTCCGCAGCGAGTTGACGGTTGAAGTCCTCCGAGTAGTGGACCTCGGCTCTTAAGTTCTGCTTTGGAAAAGCGTCCGGCATATTTCTTGAGAAGCCTGCGGAGTTTCAGCCGGTGCTCCATTACACTCTTGTAGATGTTGGTGAGATCTCTCAAATCGATGATCTGCTTATCGAATTCCGGCGATAACAATCCGTGCTCAAATTTAGTTTTGAAACACTCTTTGGCACGCTCGGTCAATTGGCTTCGGACATCACTGATTGTCAGCCCACCTCACTCCAAGATCAATGCCTCATACTCAGCATGTTCCTCGGTGATCACCTTGGCATCTTTGTTGGTTATCTAGAGTTTCTCTTCTAACTCAACAAAGCGGGTATATAGCTCGTCGTACTTAGTCTGCTGATCCACAAACTTGACACCAGCTTCTTCCCGAATATGACAAGCCACCCATTGCCAGTGGAGTACCTCGCCCTGCTTCATGTTAATGAGGTCATTCAAGTGACGAAGATTGGCTGACTCAGAACAAGTAATACGAGTCTAAGAGAGTAAAAGTAAGAGAACACATTCAGAATGTTTGAAGAAAAGTTCTTTTATTAGGGCACAATGGCAAAAAGAGAGGGTCGGCACCCCAGTGGTGCCGAAGTACAAGGCACCTTAAAAAAAGAAAAAGAAAAATTTACAATTAAGGGTCGACCTCGGCGCCATCAGCTCATTTGCCCTGCCCTTTGCCGGTTCCATAGCCTCTCTCTCCTTGCTGACCACCAGCCGGCACCTCGACAGACTGGAGATAGCCAATCTCCACCAGTGTCTTCTCCAGCCCGGCGTTGTGATCGACGCTGCACTCCCTCACCGCCTCGGCAGTCAAAAAGGTGGGGGTGGAAACCAAGGCCTTCACCACAGGGAATTTCTGAATTCCTTGGGTGAGGACCTTAGCGTAGTCCCGCATGATTTCGGCGGGGGAGGTGTCCTTGTGGCCATACTTGGCCACGTCAAGAGTTGGGAACTCCTCGGCCAGCTCCTCTAACTTTCGGGAGACACCAGAGGAGTTAACCACCTTAGCCAAGTCACCGGCCAGTTCCCCGAACTGCTCGAAGAAGAAGACCTTCATCAAGAAGGCCTCCAACATCTCTCCTTGGGAAGCGGCAGCTTCGGCCTCCCGACTGCGGATGGCAACCAATTCAGACCGAAGTGTTTCCACTTCGGCTTTCGCCTTTTCCAGGGCTGCATCCCAGCGCCTGACTTCGGCCTCCCACCGAGCGACCTCGGCAGAACAAGCGGACTTCGTCTCCGCCTCCATTTCCGCGGCCCCCCTAGCAAGGGCCCCGGCCTCCCTCGCCTGGGAGGCTAGCCTAGCACTAGCCTCCTCTAGGGCCTTGATCGGCCCTACCAGCTCGGCCACCACCTGTAAACTCATGTCATGTTATCACAGAACATCCACATTACCCACATATCAACATTGCTAAGAGTGTACAAGCTGTACCTCAAAAAGTGGCCGAGTCTGAACGGACACCGAGCTCTCCACGTCGATGGGGACTATGGAGATGGGCCGTTTGCCTAACTTGGCCTTCTTCCGGAAATCACCCTCAGGATGTTTCCCGGCTCCCATCTTGGCGGAGGGGGACAACATCACCTCCGTCCTCAGCGCGAACGTCGCCTTCGAGTTGTCATCCGCCCTCGGCTTCTTCTCCGAAGTCTTCTCGGCGAACTTGCTCACTACAAAGAAAGTGAGAAAGTTAGTGCGTATACACAACGAAGTATGGACAGGAGAGTAAGATCCTCACCTTCCGGTGGAACCCTCGTAGTATGAGGGTTATATGGGCTCATGCCCGCCTTCACGAGGTCGAGCTCCTCGTACTCGCCCTCGCGGAGCGACGAGGCCGTCAAGGGACTTATCCACTCCCGGCGAAGTGAGAGAGCCCTCTACCCAGGGGTACTCCCCCACTCTTTCAATCTTACAGAAGAAAAACTTCTTCTGTAGTTCGCTACCTTGGACCTCGTCTCGACATTGAAGTCGGTACGAGGATGGTGATAGAACCAACCCTTGCTAGTCTTGGGTTGGTAGAGCCTAAGGAGCACACCGAGGGATAGGGCTACCCCTGTTTGGTGTGCCTCGACACCTACGCCTACGAGCTGCCGAATCGCATTTGGCGACAACTGCCCTAATGGCAGACCAAAAAATTGTAAAACTCCGCAAGTGCGGTAAAGGTGAAACCTCAAACCATTACAAAGACGGTTTTCGTACATGGTAATGAAAACCAGCTGAAGGAGTACAAGCCCTATCCTCCAACCAGGGAATTAGAACGACGGACATTTCGGGAAACAAAAAATCTTTAGCCAGAGTCTGAACCGATAGATCAGAAAGGATGGATGCGGTTTCAACAACCAACCCCGACACAAATGTACCTGGAAAACACACATCTAAGTTTACCGATGACCCCCCATCCCGACGACGAAACCCCCAACTTTTACAAAATCAAAAAAAGTAGCAGAAGTAGAAGAGCAAGCCATTTTAACTTACTCGGAGTATCGCCATTATTTTTTTGAGAGAATTCTATCACCTCTTGCCGAGAGATTTCAAAAATGAGAAAGTTTTGAAGGGGTAGCAGTTGGCGTATTATATACGCCAAAAGAAACCCTTCAACTGCCAACCCTTGGCATTCCCGCAACTTTTTCGGGACACGAAACGACACATTTAATGCGCCTGACATGGCGTGCTTCGACTTCGGCAACCCTCCGCATTCTACACATCGGTACAAACTTACCTCGTCCTTATGAGGAGGGGTAACATACTTTTCACTTCGTCAAATCACGATCTCGGTACAAAGTTAACTCATCCGCACGATGAGGGGGTAACGTACTTTTTACTTCGAATGATGACCTAGGTATAAGTTACCCCGTCCTTACAAGGAGGGGGTAACGTTATTTTTACCTCGTCCTCTTAAGGAGGGGGTACTTCTTTTTACCTCGTCCTCTTAAGGAGGCGGTGCTTCTTTTTATCTCGTCCTCTTAAGGAGGGGTACTTCTTTTTACCTCATCCTCCTACGAGCTAGTACAAAGTTACTTCCCTCACTTCAAGAGGGAGTAACATACTTAAATAAATTCTCACTCTATCTATCCTCGTACACTACCCCTACTTTTTTTTTGGGGGGGTGGGGGGGCTCTAATAGAATACGGCCCAACTACCTCGGCCTCGGCCCAATCTCAGGCCCAACACAGATGGGCCTCTATTGAGATGTCTTCAGCCCACGGAGTTCAGCCCAACAAGACTAGTAGGTGATCCGATTACTCATAATATCAAGGATATCCAAAACATCAAGGTTATCCAAAAGATCAAGACCAGCTCAAAGGGATAAGCCCAAATAAAGGGATAAGGCGGATCCTAATTAGTGTTGTAGTAGGATTAGACTCCTCAAATATGTAAAACTCTATACTTATAAATAGAGGGTAGCATAGATGAGAAAAACACACTCTTGTAATCGCAAAATACAATACATAGCTCTCTTTTCTCTCCGTGGACTGATCGATCCCAGATTTTCTTAAAAGATATGAAACAACAATACATGAAGAACACAAGAATTATGTGGTTTGATTTACTAAGTAAATCTACGTCCACATGATGAAAATAGCTTTGGTTGTGTATTGCTTTTAAGGTGTTGATTAAAATGAGAGATTCTAACCCTTCTCTATTCAAGCTATGTGCTATTTATACACAAAAGTAATGGGTCTGGGTCGCAGGCCCAGTAAGGGAATGAATAACTACTTCAAAGCAGTTACCAGCGGTTGAATAGAACGTGGGTAAGGGGATGAATAACTGCTTCAAAGCAGTTACCAGCTTGCGGCCATACGACGGTAGGTGCGGAATGCACCTGAATGCCCTCTTGTAGGTGTGGTGTGAAATTCCGCAAAGAATTTCTGAATCCAAGGAGAGTCCTTGGGAAGGACGACCCGCCCCTTGTAAAATAAGGTGTCGTGGACCAAGTCATAGTGCTT
>JAOWBJ010163703.1:0-11866 GCA_028566335.1 Monarda citriodora | reverse complement strand
ACATCGGTTTCCGTTCCCTTCAAATGGCGCCGTTGCCGGGGATATGGTGCTATTGTCATGATATGTTTGTCTACACTTTTGTAAATAATCCTTCACTCACCCCCCATTCTTTTTGTTGTTTCTTTTTCTTTTTCTTTTATTTATGAGCATGTCATCTTCACCCAGGCTGCTTTTCGACACGGAGATCGAGAAGACTGCGAAGAGGTTGCGCAAGGAGGCCCGATTGAGGAAGTTGGCGGAATCAAAGAACACTGACCCGGCCAACTCGACAACCAACCGAACCAAGACCATATTTTTAGAAAGAGAGGATTCTAAGGAGAGTCGGAAGGATTTTGAATCTGAGGAGGAGCAAGAGTACGAGGACACTTCAACATCATCGTCCGAAGGAAGAACTCTTACTGAAGAAAGCATGGAAGTGGCGGTGGATCCAGACCCAGAATCTGTGACCTCACTAGCCATGTGGCGACTGACCCCAATTCACCATTCAAGTTGCCCGGCGGAACACCAAATATTGAGCTTAAAATTCCATTATTGCATGTCTTGCCCAAGTTCTATGGGAAGCCAGAAGAAGAACCTTATAGTTTCTTGAGCGAGTTCATTCACTTGTGCAGCATTCAGAAGAGGCCAACGAGTGTCACCGAGGAGACATTCCGGCTATTTGCTCTCCCCTTCACACTTTTAGGAGAAGCAAATGCATGGTTCAGAAGATTGCCAGCCGAGTCGATTACAACATGGACAGAAATGAGGAAGCAACTCCTCGAGCATTTCTTTCCACCACCAAGACCAATGCCATCAAGAAGGAGATCACGAGTGTGTAGCAACACTACGATGAGACTCTAAGTTCCTACTGGAGTCAATTCACAAGATTGGTGGAGTCTTGCCCTAACCACAAGTTTTCGGAAGGAGACCTGTTGCAATACTTCTACCAAGGGATGACTTATGAGAACAAGCACTTGGTGAATTCTTAAAGTGGTGGAGGATTCTTGATGCAAAGAGGCGAGGCAAGAAATCTCATTCAATGTCTAGTGAATGCTACATGGGAGTATGAAGACCCGCAAATGAGGATCGTAAGGAAAGGAACCTTCGTAGGAGCTAGCACGGCCGATCTTGAGGCCAAGATTGATGCAAAGATAGGAAGTCTTGAAAAGTTGCTTACGACTGTGGTAGAGAAAGTTGGAAAAAGCCCAAGGGGAGAAGTGATGTGTGGAATTTGCGGAAAGGAGGACCATACTACGCCATATTATAGAATGGAGGAAGGCCATGCTATCGATCAAGTCAATGCTATGGGGGATTGGCAACATAGAGGTCCGAAGAGAGATCCATTTGCTCCCACATACAACCCGAGATGGCGAGACCACCCGAATTTTAGATGGTTTGAGCTCAATCAACAAAACCAAGGTGCAGCCCAGCAAAACCACAATCAAGGAGGTAACAACGCTTACAGGCCACCCCATCAACGTGGCTAGCCACAGGGATTTCAACAGCCTCAGCCCAACCAGCCGAAGCAACCCAAGTCATTGGAAGACATGATGGGAGATTTGATCAACTCCCAACAAATGATGCAAAATAATGTGAGAAGTAACCACGATGCAGTACAACGGATACAAGATGCACAACGTGAGCAAAAGACAAGCCTCGACCACTTGTAGAGGCAAATGAAGTAATTGGCCACGTTCATCAATGACCTACGGGGAAATGGTGGAGGTATCCCAGCTCAAGTGCAACCACCACGAAAAGAAACTACAAATCAGGTTACTCTTAGATCAGGAACAGAGTTACAAGCTCCGAGCGACCACCCAAACAGCGGACCTGTGGAAAGTTCAAACCAAGGAGGCAGTGCTTCAAACCATTGCCCAAGCCAGGAAGTCAGCCAGCCTGATCCAGCGGAGGACAGTGATGAGGAGGTTGATGGGCATGTCGACATTCCTTAAGACCAGTCTGCCCCAGTGCCTAAGGATCTCAAAGCAGGGAAAGATGACGAGGAGAAGAAAGTGCTAGCGCAAGTTCAAAAAGTGAAGCCACCTTTTCCTGGCCGGCTGATCAAGAAGACAAAGAAGGAAGACCCCACGAACTTCATGGCCATATTTAGCAAATTGGAGGTGAACATACCATTTATGGAAGCCCTGAAGTTGCCCTCAGTGAGCAAGTTCATCAAGGACTGCATTGCGGGGAGGTCAAAGCCAGAGGGAAAGATCGTTGTCGGCGAGAACGTGTTTGCCGTCATCCAAAACCATCTCCCCTCCAAATGCAAGGATCTATGTATGTTCTCACTCCTAATTACCATAGGAGATGTTCATATTCCTCATGCTATGTGTGATCTTGGAGCATCCATTAATTTCATGCCTTTGTCTATCTATAATCGCATGGTTGGAGTGGAATTGTCTGAAACAAGAGTAGTAATCCAGTTAGCCAATAGGTCTTGTATTTGCCCTGAGGGAGTTCTTGAGAATGTGGTAGTTAATGTGCATGAATTTCAATACCCCGCTGATTTATATGTGATTAGAATGAATGATATGTTGTCTAAAAATTCTAGCGGAGTATTGTTAGGTGGGTCGTTCTTAAGACCTGCCAAAAGCATGATTGATGTTTTCGAAGGCACTATTTGTTTAGACTATCATGGAGAGAAATTTACATTTGGCATTGATGATGCAATGAAAAGGCCTTCGGATGTTGAGAATGCAAATAAAATGGATATAATTGACCCCATGGTCCAAGAATTTCATGAGACCGAGTTTTTGCAGGATAGGTACCCTATGGCAACTGAAGAAGATGAAATTGAATTAGAATCGAGAGAGGTGAGCAAGTTGTTCACTTCACAGGGCTTAAATGATGAGGGAATAGAGGAGGCCATCATGAAGTGGTGTGCCAAGCATGAAATTGCGGAATCCGTCAGTAAAATGCCGGATCGAAGCGAACTGCCCAGTCTCAATGCGGAGGAAAAATTGGAGCCATCTGATGTTCGACCCCCGAAGCTGGAATTGAAGCCATTACCTTCCAACCTCAAATACGTCTATCTTGGAGACAATGAGACCTTACCAGTCATCATCAACAGTGCCTTAAAGGAGAAAAAAGAGGCGCAATTGATCGAGTTGTTGAAGAGGCACAAAAAGGCGATCGGGTGGACTTTGGGCGATCTTACTGGAATCAGCCCCAACATTTGCATGCACTACATCAACTTGGAGGACAGTGCCAAACCACAATGTGATCCTCAAAGGAAGCTCAATCCTAACATGTGAGAAGTGGTTTTTGAAGGAGGTGCTCAAATTGCTATCTATAGAGATCATCTACCCTATACCCGATAGCAAGTGAGTAAGCCCCGTCCACATGGTGTCAAAAAAGTCAAGGATTCAAGTGGTGGAAAACGCAAACAACGAGTTGGCGCCTACAAGATTAGAGACCGCATGGAGGATGTGTATCGATTACCGCAAGCTCAATGATGCCACTCGGAAGGAGCATTTCCCTTTGCCGTCCATCGACCAAATGCTCGAGAGACTGGCCGGAAAGAAGTATTTTTATTTTCTCGATGGGTACAGTGGATACTTTCAGATTTATGTCGACCCCGACGATCAAGATAAGACAACTTTTACGTGCCCCTTTGGCACCTATGCTTATCGACGCATGCCATTTGGTCTATGCAATACGCCCGGGACTTTTCAACGATGCATGATGAGCATATTCTCCGATCTTATTGAAGAATGCATTGAAGTCTTCATGGACGACTTCACCATGTATGGAGACTCCTTTGCCAAATTCTTGGATAACCTTGATTTGGTGCTTGCAAGATGCGAGAAGAAGAGCCTAGTCTTGAACTTCGAGAAGTGCCACTTCATGGTAGAATAAGGGATAGTGCTTGGCCATGTAGTATCCGGAAGAGGAATTGAAGTGGACAGGGCCAATGTGGAAGTCATGGCCAACTGCCCTATCCGACCAACCAAAGGGAGATCCATGGATTTCTAGGCCATGCGGGATTCTATAGGAGATTCATAAAGGATTTTGCCAAGATAGCTTGTCCGTTGATTCGCCTTCTTCAAAATAATGTGGAATTTATGTTCTATGAGGATTGTAATAAGGCCTTTCAAATCTTGAAAGACAAGCTAATCTCCGCGCCAGTTATTCAAGGCCCTGATTGGAGCCTCCCTTTCGAGATCATGTGCGATGCAAGTGACCAAGCCGTCGGAGCTGTCCTAGGCCAACGCATTGGGAAGGAAAGTCATGTAATCTACTATGCATCCAAGACCCTTAATCAAGCTCAAGGAAATTATGACACCACCGAGAAGGAGCTTCTTGCGGTGGTTTATGCTTTCGAGAAGTTTCGACCCTACCTTCTTGGGTCGAAAATCATTGTTTATACCGATCACGCAGCGCTCAAGTACCTTTTGTCAAAGAAGGAGACCAAACCACGTCTAATTCGGTGGGTTCTCTTACTCCAAGAGTTTAATTGGGAGGTAAGAGACAAGAAGGGAGCTGAGAACAAGGTTGTGGATCATCTAAGCCGGATAGTTAAGGAGAGTTCACTAGCCCGTGAACGATCATTTTCATGAGGAACAGTTATATTCTACCCAAGCTGTCCAACCAGGCAGTTTGGAAGCTCAAGTTGAGAAGACAGGAAGGAGCGGAGAGCCGTGGTTTGCGGATATCGTCAACTACCTCAGGACCGAGATTTGCCCTCTAATCTGATTATCACCACAGCCCAAATGATGAAGATTAAAAGTGAGAGTAAGCATTATTTTTGGGATGATCCTTATTTGTGGAAGATAGGAGCTGACCAAGTGATCGGGAGGTGCATTCCCGAGACCGAGCAAGAAGATATCCTCTTGCATTGCCACTCTCTAGTTTGTGGGGGACATTTTGGTCCGAAAAGAACCGCAAGGAATGTTTTGGAAATCGGGTTCTTTTGGCCTACCCTCCACCGTGATGCGTATGGATTTTGTAAAAGATGCTTAAGATGTCAGTTTATGGGAGGTCTATCAGCCAAGGATGAGATGCCGCAAATGCCCATCATTGTGTGTGAGATATTTGATGTGTGGGGAATGGATTATATGGGGCCATTTCCGAGTTCGTTTGGGAATTCCTATATCTTAGTGGTGGTCGACTATGTCTCTAAATGGTTGGAAGCCAAAGCCATGAGGACAAGCGATGCCCGGGAAGTTTCCTCATTCCTCAAGTCCATAATTTTCAGCCGCTATGGAATACCCAAGGCCACCATAAGTGACCAAGGTACTCACTTTTGCATTCGCACGATTGAGGCCTTGATGAAGAAGTATGTGGTTCATCATATATTGTCTACACCTTATCACCCCCAGTCTAATGGCCAAGCGGAGGTATCAAATAGAGAAATCAAGCACATCTTGGAGAGGACCGTGAATCCTTCTTGTAAGGATTAGAGTGCAAGGCTTGATGATGCACTATGGGCCTATCGCACAGCTTATAAGACACCAATAGGGATGTCCCCCTATCGTCTTATCTTTGGGAAAATGTGTCATCTACCATGGAAGTTGAGTACCAAGCGTATTGGGCAGTCCATAAGATAAATATGGACTCGAGCAAGTGTGAGGAGGAAAGGAAGATGCAACTACAAGAGCCCGAAGAGTTTAGGTTGGATGCCTATGATGCGGCCATGTGGTACAAGGAGAAGACAAAGATTTGGCACGATCGAAACTTGAGAGGAAAGAAATTTGAAGTTGGCCAAATGGTTCTCTTGTTCCAATCCAAGCTCAAGTTTATGTCGGGCAAGTTAAAGTCCAAATAGGCAGGTCCTTACATCATTCGAAACATACACCCAAATGGAGCATGTGAAATTCAGGGAGTAAATTCTTCCTCACCTCCTTTCATAGTTAATGATCATCGATTAAAAGCTTATTTGGAACCCATGGAAGCCTATATGGTGGAAGAAATTCCATTGTATATGCCTCGGATCCAAAGTTAAGCCTTTAATTGATTTTTGCTTGTAAATATTCTTTTGTTGGTTTAATTTAATTTAGATTAATTAGGGTTAGTTATTTTTCGCATTTGGGTTATTATCAAAAAAGGAAAAAATGGTTAAAGGATTAAAAAGAAAAAAAATGGAAGTTATTTTTTAAGCGGTTTTTCCTTCTAGAAAATAATTTTTTTTTCATGGGCTTATTAGCTTTAAATTCGGTCATGTTAATTTTAATTAAGCCTAAGAAAATAGATTAGGGTTAATGTGATCTTGGAGAAGAAGAAAACGGGAACCCACTCTTCAAGTAATAATCGCTAGTCTTCAAGGAGAGAGAGAGAGAGAGAGAGAAGTTGTGGAGTAGTGGTGATGGGACGTGGAGGTGACAGTTACTTGGGCAACACCCAAAAAGCTTCCACCGCCTCTTCATGACCCTCACTCTTCTCTATAAACCTACCCTCTCCCTTTCATAATTCTAAGGTCTATTCACTCTAAGTATTTTCAGATTTCTCTCACAAAGCAAAGTAAAGTAAGGAAGAACAATGCCTCCTCACAGACCCAAAGTCTCGGCAAGGAAGAGAAACCGGAGAGATACCATGCCGGAAACCTCTCCCGAGCTTTCCCTAGAAGTTGAGATGGAGACACAAGAGCCAGAAGTCCCAATCGACCCTGAACCTCCAAAGAAACAACCTAGGAAGAAGGCCAAGAAGAAGGAGTCGTCGGAAGAAGTCTCGTCTCCGGTCAAGCCCTCAACTGCCAAGACGCCCAAACCTCCGAAGCCAACCAAGGGAGAGAAAGTGCGCAAGACCCCTGTCTCTGCCCAACCCTCGCCATCGTCGAAAGTTCAAGTGGAGTCTCTACCCAAGGAACTGGACTCTTTCCCCAAAAAGAGTCCGGAGAAAAAGAAGACGACCAAGAGCAAGAAGCCCCCTCGGCCGCTGAAGATGCCCTCTCCCGCTCGTGAGCCTTCTCTGGTGGATGGGCCACTAGACTCCAGAGACATTGCTGACCTCGAATAGGAGGGAGATCCCCCAAAGACACCAACTCCGGAGAAAGCCAAGTCGAGAAAGAAGCAGAAGACTAAGGCCAAAAAGAAGCCCAAGCTTGTCATCCCATCAAGGTTTAAAGAAGTTGAGAGAGAGACTTGGGTCCGAGGCGGTTGTGGTGCCTACATCCAAGCCTCGCCCTAGTAGCCGCCGAAAGATCAATGTGAACACGGAGCCTGAGGATGGACACACTGCAACTGATGACTCCGAGGAGGAGGAAGAAGAGAAGAAGTTTGAGGAAGTGTTGGAAAGTAAGATGGAGATCAGCCCTATAACATCGAACAGCCCAGCTCCAGAAGATGACTCGTTTGAGAGGCTGCTGGACCTGGCAGAGGTTGCCGCTACCAAAGAGAGACAACGCAAGGGCAAGATGATAATGGAGCCCAAGAAGAAGAAGAGGGCAGAGTGGAGATTCGAGGACACGCCTCGCATTGGAGGACCAGTGATCCGCACCCCACCACACAGCGTGGGCAGTTCCAGCCAGTCAAGCAGCGGAAGCTCGTCGGATTCCGTGAGGAAAGTATTCCAACATCCAAGCAAGTTTGAGAAGTTTTTGGTGAAGGACATCGACAACATGGAGGAAGTGGTAGTCCAGTTCAAGGACTCAAAGTTGGAGGAGAACCTCAAGAAGAGGAGGACTGGCGTGAAGAAGTACTCGACGGGGTACCTCGTGCACATGCCATCGCTCGATGCTCTCCAAGCCCAGGAGCCCTTCATCGACTACCTGGCCAGGGCAGGACTCCTGTGGCTGATGGAGCTGAGCTCTCTTTAGGTACCTATGTGTTTGTGTTGCAAATTTTGATTGTTCAATGAATACCACCACATGAGTTTGAATGAATGGAGTTTTAGACTGGGGATTTATTCGATAGAAGATATTGCTAATGGGAGTGTTGATGAGTTACAATTGGGATTGCCGGGTAGGAATGTACGCATAGATGAGGATAAAGCCTGGGGTTATCTCACTGAATGAGTCGGCCTACTAATGTTCATTGGGATGCAGCATTGCATGTTTTAAAATATCTTAAAGGGAAGCCTTCACTTGGTCTATTCTATACTAGAAACAATTCTTTTGTGCCTGAAGCCTACTGTGATGCCGACCGGGGCACTTGCCCAGACACTAGAAAGGCCTTGACATGGTTTTACGTTTTTGCTGGTGGAGCTTTGTTATCATGGCGATGCAAAAAGCAATCAACAGTTTCAGCCTCCTCCGCAGAGACTGAAAACAGAGCCATGAGTGTGACCACTCGAGAATTGCTTTGGCTTTCTTTCTATTTCGTGATTTGCAGATGTCTTTTCCTACTCCCATTTCCCTCAAATGTGATAACCAATCTGCACTACATATTACTAGAAACCCAGTGTTTCACGAGAGAACCAAACACCTTGAAATCGACTGCCATTTAGTTCGGGAGCACTATCTTTGTGGTTTTGTTCAGCCTATGTTTGTCCCATCTACCTTGCAGCTTGCGGATTTCTACACTAAGGGTCTCTCAGGACCACGTTTTCGACTGCTACTTTCCAAGATGAAAATGATGGACATTCACTCTTTTTCATCTTGAGGGGGTAATGAGCTTACGTGATGAATTCTGCATGCAGTGAGTGAAGGAGTTGAAGTTTTGCTGTTGGAAGGATTCGAACCATGACACGGTGACGTGGCAGCATCTGATGCACTCCCCGTGAACGGCTGAGATTACTTCTTGTAACAGGATTTGCGTGTCTTCCAGAAACACGCTTCTTTTAACAAGTTGTATAAATAAATGGTTTATTCCACTGTTTTGATTGATTTGATTTCTGTTATAGTAATTGAAATACAGTTACAAGTTAGTTACTTGCGATACATTTCTTCTGCGTGAATCTTCATATTTTTCTTCGATTTTATTCTCTGATTTGTTGTGAACTACTATGAAGAATTACACACTTCTACAATGTGAAGAAAAGGGTGGTCATTGCGGAGGATCGAGTTTGGGAACGTCTTATTAAGGTTTGTGTCGATGCTACTTCGTTTATTTGTTGGTTAGATGAATGCCTCCTACTCGTTATAACTTATACCTTTTTTCCCCAGCAATATCATTTATGCGCCGCATACTACAAGAAAGCCGAGCCCCCCACTATTCTCTCTTGTGTCCTGTGTTCGGAGAAATACACGACTATGCTAGCTCCGACGTTTCTGATGAGGCAACATCGCCAGTGGCTACAAGCAAGCAGCGGCTATTCGATGAAGACAACAACGATAACACCCCCAAAAAGATCCCTCCACGTCCGGAATTGCCGCTGCATCCTTGGGGATATCCACCAAGATTCACTCATGGTAACAGTTTGTGTTCTTCATGGAGTCCCGGGCCTTCGAAAAAAGATCTTTGAAGTGTACCGTCACAAGGCGCCATATTGCTACCTTTCATGTTTGTTTTTATTTTGCTTACTTTTGGCATTATCCATTGACGTGTTTACTCATTTTCTGTGTTAAGTTGAACACTTTTCCGATTTTGTTTGTGTTTGTTGCATTTGTAGCAAATGGAAAAAACATTTACTAATTAAACAGAAACAATGATTATAAAAGAAGCTTCCAAAATGCTGCAACTCGACAAGGTACACAAAAGTTGAGATTCTCCAAAATAGGATAATAACATTACTTCAATGTATCTTACAACCAAATGAATAATAAGTTATGAAACACAAATAAGTTCTCATCTTCGATTGTCAGTAAAAGTTAGGACCTTACTTCTTCTCCACACTATACAACTTGGAAACCGTACGAGGTGACACTCTAATTTATGTGTGAGGGAACTCTTTTTTCATGGCCTCCTCCAACTGGAAAAGGTACGTGAATTTGAAGCCGTCAACAGTTTTCCCATTGAGTTCATCGATTTCTCTCACAACAGCTAGGAGTATTTCTTCCTCATTTTGTGACCAAATGTGTCTTAGACCTTGTGTTCTACCTCTGTTTTACCAGAAGAAAATGCAAGGTTATGTTCAACGAACTATAAAAACAAATCACACCATTAATTGAGTTGAATATCAAACACTTGCGCATAATTCAAAATAAACATTTGCAAAATTGGGCATGCATGAAAATTCTTGTTGAATTATGCATAAATAGTTGTTAACAACATCAAATTCGAACATAAAATCTTTGGGGCAGTACATATATTCACAAATGACAGTACATACATTCAATCAAAATTGTTCGTAACACCAAAAGCATTGACTCGAATTGTCCCTAACATCGAAAATATTCACATTCATATATGGAAACACCAAAACTTAGTTTGGAGAATAAAGCATGGATCCGTCAAAATTATTATATTTTTGGTAGACAAGAGATTACTATTATCTTCAAGTGAATAAAGAGGAGATCTTCAAGTATTCCTTTTAGGCAGTTGAATAAAGAGGAGATCTTCAAGTATAATAAAGAAAACTGAAAAAATCTTACAAGGCGAAATCTGAAAAGATATCACCAAATTCAGGTTCTTCACAATACACATCAATCACTTGGGTCAGTCAACTTACCCAGATTTCACATTGCCGAATTCGCGGCATGGTTGCTTTTGTAAAAACCACAATAGGAAAAATCACCACAGGAAAGAGGGGAGAAAGGAGGAAGAAATGATCTACACAAGATTAAGAAAGAAAATTAAGCCCTGAATTGAAACAAACCATTATTTCGACGAAAACCAATTCAAATAATATAAAAATACAGCCTATGAACTAAACAATTTCAGACCCATCGCCAAAATCAAATACATATAATAAAATCAAATCGTGCAATGGAAAGCTGTTACCTAGCCGCGAACGTCCAAAAGCTTCGTGAAAATAAGAAATGATGGTATTGCAACGAGAATCACACATGGGTGGCACACTTTGAATCGACAAACGTGATGATTTCTTCGTTTGATCTACAGAGGCGAGAGGTGATCGATGCCCTAATTCATTTGGAAATTAAAAAATGGTACGAGCAATTTTGGGAAGAAAAAATGTTCATGTTTTGGACCGTAGACTAGGGGAAAATAACCAGAGGTTGTTATTTCACTCAGTAACAGTAAAAATCAGCCCGGGCCGGACTGATTTCCCGGGCTCGCGAGAAAATAAGTCAAGGCAACTAAACACGAGTTTCAGGGGGATAACTTGGTATATCCCTGGTTATCACCCCTCTAAGCCCCCAACCAAACACCCCCTTAGAGATCCAAGCGGACTCTCGAGAGGCCAAATAACAATCTTTCAAGATCGTCGATCTTTCACTTAAACACGTACATTTAAACTAAATTGTAATCCAGAGTAAGAGATTTAGGATTGTTGTTTTACTTAAGACCTTTAGGATTTCATAGGGACTTATTGTTGCAAAGAATCAGAGTTCAAATATGTATTTTTCTCCAGTTTAGGTGAAACCCCAGGTGTGGAGTTGTTGACTAGCTTGTACTTCCACGGTTATCTCTGACTCGTACTAATTTTGATTCTACATGACTTTATGAATGTTGCTCCTATACTTATAGAAATAAACCTCTATCGGACACATTTAATGTGCTTATGTATGATGTGACAATGTTACGTTTGCAATTTTTTTATAGGGTTAGATTTTTTAGTATAATTTAATTATTTTTTTAACATTTTTTATTAATGTTTTTTTATATATTCTAATATCATATCATTCGTGAGCACATTAAATATGTCAATGGTGGTTATAGAATACTCCGTAACCAGTCTATCTATCCGGGAAATTATGCTAAAATAGGAGGACTTTTTTCAACATAATATAATAGTTTTTTAATTAGTCCCTTTACCTTATTAATTTTAAATTTCTTGGTACGCATTTCTCCCGAAACCTAGTACGAATTTTCAAATATTAGTTTAGAGTATTTTTACAAGATAATATGTGTGTCGAAATATCTCGTAAAAGAAAAAAAACTTCAAA
>JAOWBJ010163596.1:0-11867 GCA_028566335.1 Monarda citriodora | reverse complement strand
AGAATATGCCCAGAAATATAATTAAAAAACAAAAACAATAAATGTACCAGTTAGGAATCGAACCCGGGTCTGTACTGTGCATCACTTTCCATTTTTGGTAAAAAGTTGGGGTATTTTGAAAATTATAAAATATTAATAATTCTATTATAGGGGTAAATAATTATTATATAGTAGTAGTATAGATAGAGTCGTTTTATTATTTTTTTTAATAGATTTAGTTGTAAAAAATACGAAGGGAGTATTCTTAATGAAACATAACATAAGTATAAGAAGTACTCTCGTTGCATCACAATTATAATCGACTCTCATTTAGTGGGGGAGTCATCTTTTATCAAAAAGTGTGGCTCAAGCCCACCTAATTATTATTATTTTTTTCTTTTAATTTTGATTAATTCTAAACATATTTGGTTAAAGTTCACGGTGATCTTCAATAAAAAGGAGTCTTTCTCTCATCATCCATATACTAGACCCGTAAAACCCCGCCATCAAAAATTCCTAAATCCCCCGCTACTCTCATTCCAATTTTTGGCTAGACACTACAAAAAACACCAAAATATCGTCGGAATCATCGACAGAATGTCTTACGTCGGTAAAATACAGGTCGAAAAATTAAATTTTTCAGTGGATTACCGATAAATTACTGACGGAATAAAATTACCAACAGAAAAATCCGTCAGTAATCACCGTCGGTAATCACCGACGGAATGAAGTCTGTCGGTAATCACCGCCCGAAAAGAGATTACCGGCGGATTAACTATCGGTAATTACCGACAGACTGTTTACCATTGGTGAATACCGACAGATTTTAATTCCGCCGGTAATCCTTGCATTTTTGTCCCACATCAGAAACGTATGAAGCAACTTGCTTCTATATAAATGAGTGACCTTCATCACTAAATGAATGAAAAAAAAAATTAAAAAAAATGAATATAAAAGTAAAATAAAAATTTTAAAAAGATAATTTAAATAAAAACAATAATAATAAAAAATTAAAAAAAATTAATAAAACCGACGGCCGGATTACCGACAGAATTTGTCTGTCGGTAATCACATTAGCGACATATTCTTGGTGATTACCTATGGATTTTACCGTCTTGAGGAAGGTGTTCTCCGCTTTTCTCAGCTCCTTAATATATGTGTTCAGCAAAATATGATTTTCGCGGTCATTGACTTCCTCCACGATACCTATCATTTTCTCTCTGGACTTCTCGGTCGGACACCTTCTTGGTCAGTGATCGACCCCAAGTTTATAGGTAGATGAGAATGGAAATGCACGAGTAAAAAACACAAAGAAATTACGTGATTCAATCTATTGAAGTAGATCTACGTCCACGGGATAAAACGGGGAAAAGTGTATTGCTTTGAGTATGCAAGAGTACAAGAGTGTCTAATCACTTTTCCTAATGATACACTAGATATTTATACTAGTATAGTAGGCTAACAAGCCCGTCAAGCCCAATCGGGTGGGCTAATCCAACCCACGAACCTGCTTGGAATAACTGCCTCAATCGTGGAGTGATGGATGGAACAGGCGGAGATCATGGGTAGATTAGGGCTGACTCGGCGTAACCACCGAAATGGGAGGTGGTCGTGGCAGATTTCTCGAAAACTCCTAAACTCTGAAACTCTCAACACATCACCTCAGCTGGACCGAGGTGCGGGACTCCATATCTGCCGAAGTTTCTTCACCAAATGGGCTGAACAATCTACGAGCTTATTGCCTAATGTCGGACTGAAGTGTATTGCCGAACTGGTCAGTAGCAGGGAAAGAGTGAATCACTCGAGGCCTTGTTATTACCGGGCCCAAGTCTATTGGGCCTCCAAACTGAGCCTAGTGATTGGGCCGTACCCCATCAGAGCCCCTCCCAAAAGCGAGGCAATAACGAAGTCCGTAAGTCCGGGAGTCTGAGATCCGAGGTGAGCCACGGCGGAGTGATTTGACCGAGGTGAAGGCGATAAGTCGCTCGGGGGCGCGTGACACGCGCTTGAACCCTAATCACTACGACTTTTCGGCTGCTTGCACTTTATCGGGAAAATGAAACGGCACATCAGTTAAAACAAAAAGAGCCTTTCCCCCGATTTTCAAATCACTTTTACTCTTGGCTTTCTTCCTCCACACTCCTTTTCACTTTCTCTCAAAGTTTATCAGAACTTTTTCCAGCAACTCCTCTGGTGTTTTCCTCTTTTCCAACGTAACACCACCTTCTTGCCAAACAAGTAAGTCATGTCTTCCTCCACTGTAGACGTAGAGGGTAAAGATAGGGGTTCTGAAGGTGTCTCGGACTTGACCGCCGGTGATCCCACTGTGGAAGAGTTCCGGTCTACCATCGACGTAGACAAGGTAGGGTTTTTAGCCCACCACTTCTTTTTTCCGCCTAATTTTGAGGCCATTACCCCCGGCGCCAAGGGTGGGGCAGACCAACCGCTGCCGGGTTACTGCACTGTTTACAAGGCCACTTAGAGTGCAGCCTCCGTTTCTCGTTGTCCCCTATTTTTATTGAGCTCCTTAGGAAGTACGAGCTTCATCTTGGCCAGTTAACCCCCAACTCCTTCCGGCACCTCGCGGCCTTGGCTGTCGAGGTGTTTCGCCTAGGAAAGCCTATGACCTTAGGCGTAGAGCTAAGGTTCATTCAGTTCAAGAAAAAGGGGTCTTGGTACTATGCCAGTCCTGCCTTGAAGTCCAAGGCCAAGACGAAGTCCAAGCACCCGAACTGGCAATCTCGCTTTTTCTTTTACGCGGGTACGGTCCTTCGAAGTTCGCTTAGCAGAGTGGGACCATATCATGCCCTCCGTCAAAACCCTTGGGAGAGCTCGAGGATGAGCTGGTTAAGATACGCGTCACCGAGGCAAATACTGAGCTTGAGCTCGCCCAAGTGGGCATTAGTTCGGCTACCCAAGCCGAGGTCAAGAAGGGTGAGGCCCGAGCTGATTTCCCGCTAACTTGTCTTGTTTTATTATGTATTTGCTGACGTGTTGTTTTGCTGTGGTGCAGTGTCTCTCTTCGAGCTGGATGTCAGCGGCCAGAGCAACTCGAGCAAGGGCAAGAAAAGCCAGCCCCGCTTGACTCCCCTCCAAGAACAGCGAGAGCCAAAGAGGCAGAAGACGCAGTCCGCCTCCACTGCATCCTCCGGGCGCATGCCGGAGGTTTCTTCGGCCTTGCCCACAAGGTCGCGGAAGAATTCGACGTTACAGCCGACCCCGTCCTTGCCAGGGTTGGGGGTTCCATTGACCAACCTCGTTCCAAGGCCGGTTTCTTCCAAGGCCACTGCATGGCCCCAAACTGTTGTAGAGGTAACTTTTGCTCCTCTCTTTTTCCTTTTTTTTTTTTGACATCTCCACTTCCTTTTTGCAGCGCGTCAGGCTCGTCCTGGCTGACGTGGAGAGAGGAGTCGCCGAGCACGAGCAGCTCGGCAAGGCTCTTACCAAGGGGGAGGACGACATCGCCCGCCTCACCCAAAAGGTGGAGGACGCTGATGTGAGGGTGTCCCGCACTCTCCGCGCCCAGAAGAAAAGGGAGATGGAGGCCAAGGTGACCCGGGCTGAGTTGGAGCGTTTGATGCAACAACAGTAGCTCGCCATCGCTGAAGCAGTCTGAGGTGTCGAGGCCGGTCTTGTCGCCTTACAAGGGGAGCTTCTGCGGGCTTACATGGAGAAGCTCTTCAAGTGTCTCTAGTTCTCCTTGGCGAGTAGCTTGGTGCACCTCATCGCCGGGGCCAGGGAATTGGAGCAAGGCAACTTTGTGCTGGCCTACGCCCGAGTCATCGCTGCTCAGCTGAAGTCCCTGCCCCTGCTGGACGGCCTCACTTCTTCATACAACCTTTTGACGGCCGAGGTCGTGCGTGCGTGCACCACAGACATGGACGCAGCAATGGAGGCTACCTTCCTCGGTGTTGGAGACGTGGAGCCCGCGCCGGTGAGGCACTTGCTGGGTGGAGAGGAGAAGAAGAAGAAGAAGAAGAAGAAGAAGAAGAAGAAGAAGAAGAAGAAGAAGAAGAGGAGGAACAGTTGGTCTGAGGTGACCGCGCTGCTACTCCACCTGCCCTCGAGGAGACCAGAGACAACCGTGCTCTCACTCCTGTACTTGAAGAGTCCGGAGGTGACCGGGCTGCTACCCCTGTTCTCGAGGAGACCGGAGTCCCCACGGTGACCACTCCTGCTGCTGGATTGGAGATACCGGGAGCGGCTGAAGCCGAACTGCAGGAGACCTCGGCTGAGGGTTAGGGAGACGCGGCGGTAGCCCAGTCTACCCCCGTTGTATGACTTTCTTTTCTTTTTAGAATAGGAGTTCTTGTACTTTGGCCCCGTTGCCCTCCGATGTACCTCTTTTTGAAGTAAATAAAAATTATCTTTTCCTTCGAACTGCATCTTCATTCTGCTTATTTGTTTATATTATTGTAGTCTCGCAAGGTATTAATCGAGTACGAAGCCAAGCTGAAGAAGCTCGCAGAGAAGGTGCGGAGGGCTGCGGGCGAAGCTTTGTACTTGAGGAACCTGTACACCAAGGCTGCGAACGAGGCGGAAGCGAAGTCCGATGAAAGCCAAATGCAAGTTGATAAGGTTATGGCCGAAGTAGTAGATCTCGAGCTGAAGGTGGGAGATCTTCAGGCCGAGCTGGAGAGGGCCGCCGCCGAGGTGAAGCTCGGACCATCGAGAATACTGAGTACGAGGAGATCATTCGCCGGAATAACGGTATGACAATCACCAAGGCGGAAGACGATATGGCGGATGTTTGGGCCAAATGCAAGACCGTCCGGACTGAGCAGGGTGTGGAGAGCCGGGAGTACCGCGGTTTGGTAGACCAATTGCAGAGTCTGTCGATGCTGTATAACGTATTTGAAGTTCGATACCCTAGCTTGGTCAGGCTTCTGGCGGAGACTCCTAGTCTCCGCAGTTCGACGATCCGAAGTCCCCAAGGATACACCGAACAGGATCGCCGAGAAGTGCTGAGACGGCGAGATGGTAGGGCACCTCGGACTCAAAGTCAGAGAGGGAGAGGATCTACCCGAGGTGCTGCCAGCCGGGGTAGATTTAATTTTGATGATATATGATTACTTAATAATTGTGTCTATTTTTTGTATTTATTTTGTGTGGGTTTAATTATATTTTTTATATTTTATTCTTGTTTATTCGTTGTTTTTTTGCGTATTGTGTTTCTTAGGATGAATTGGTAAGAATATATTAAATCGGAGAAAAATAGGAAGGTGATGAGGAGAAAAGTCAAAGTTGTGGTTCTAATTTAATTTGTGGCACATGGACGTGTCAATAATTGTTTGCGTAGAATTTGAATTAAATTCTAATTCTACTCCGGTTCCAGTAATTACATAGTGGGAGTCTAATTTATACCAATTATAAATACAGATTTGTATCCTTTTTTCTAGATAATCCCTAGGCACCGAAAAACAACTTTCCTTTAGAGCTTTTAAATATTTTTAGATTAGATTTTATAGCTTTCAATGATTCAAGATTGTTCAAGATTTCAAGCTTTCGTTCTTCGCAATTTAATTCGGTTTTCTCTTTCCTTTAACTCTTGCTATTTAATTTCATGCAATTTATTATGCTTTAATTTTTTTGCTTTCTTAGGTTTATATTTATTTGCTTTCCATGCTTTCAATTACTTATTGCTTTCATAGTTTAAGATTTACTGCTTTCAATTTAATGCTTTCTAGTTTATAATTTATATGTTTTCTTTTATTGCTTTATTTATATGCTTTCTAGATTAGATTTATATGCTTTCTTTACATGCTTTATTACTTGCTTTCTCGCTTTCTTCGCTGCCTAGGTGGATTTACATGCTTTATTTAATTTCATTGCTTTAGATTAATTTTAATTGCTTTTATTTAATTTATGTTATTTAATTATTTTCTTAGAGTTAGGAAATTCAATCAATTCTCAGTGTTTAGTTTTAGGGTGTTTATTTTCTAATCAATCTCCATAACCATTAGACCACGTGAAAACCTTTGAAAATCTTCTTTATTTTATTTTAAAACTCAATTTCCTTGTATAACAGAAAAATAGTTAAATGTAAGCAAGATTCGAACATGTTTTGACCAAAACCCAACAAATTTAAAGTCCATATCCTTAACACTTGGACATCTTAATCATTTTAAAAATATAAGCTATTTTTTAATATAAATATAAAATTTAAATTATTAAAAAATTAAAAAAAAATTAAAATAATAATAACTCGTGACCCTAAGGGCCGGCCCTTAACCCAGCGAGTCTGAACCGGCCCTAACGCGGCGGGCCTAGGCCTCGGCCCTAACCCTAGAGGCTGCCGCCTGTTAGGGTAAGGTTCAAGCCCCGATGAACTCCCGAACCGGCGGTCTGCGGCCCTAACCCGGCGGGCCTAGGCCCGTTGCACGTCTAGTGTAATCTATACACATCTGCCATCCTCCACCCTCTTTCCTGACCATTACGGGGTTAGCTATCCAGGTCGGATACTTGACTTCGAAGAGTATCCATGCCTTCAGCAACTGTTGAACCTCGTCACATATCACATAGTTTCTTTCTGGGCCGAAGAGCCGTTGTTTTTGCTGCACCGGCTTGACCTCTGGGTCGATGTTGAGCCGGTGTGTGATTATGTTCGGTGATACCCCGATCACGTCGAGAGGTGACCACACAAACACATCTCTATATGACTTAAGGAGTTGGATGGCCTGATCACGGATATCAGGTTCCACAGCGAAGCCGACTTTGATGACTTTAGTTGGGTCTTCCTCATACAGTTGGACCTCCATCAAGTTCGGTGCGGGGGGCTTTTTCTCCAGCTCCTTAAGTTGTTGTGATTGCTATGCCTGGTGATGCTGAGTTGAGGACCCGGCAACTCGCAAGGCGATCTGCATGCACTCCTTGGCTCTCTTCTGGTCGCCCCGAATGGATGCAATTCCTCCCTTAATCGAGATCTTGATCGTCATGTGGTATGTAGAACACACCGCTCTGACCGCATTCAGCCAGTCCCGATATTGTAGGGGGAGTAGGCCTTGACGACGAAGAATTGCACTACGGTCGTCGAGCTGGTCGGGGCCTTCCCCACTGTAACTGGAAGGTCTACTATGCTTCCGGGCTGGTATCTTCCTGGATGAAGCTCTTCAGTGGTAGCGGTGCGGGCGCTAACCGAGCTGCGTCGACCTCCAGCCTATCGAAGCATTCCTTGAACATGATGCTTATTGAGGCCCCGATATCCACAAACATCTTGTGAACGAGCTTGTTTGCCACCCCGGCCTGGATGACATTGACGTCTTGATGTGGGGTGATGGCCAGCACCGGATCGGCCTCGGAGAATGTTATCGTCTGCTCCTTTTGGAGGCGTTTGTTGGCGGGCTCTCCCGAGGTGGGACCTCGGCATTCCGCCTTGAGGAAGACTTCGTCTTCCCCACTGGTAGTCTGGTGATGGTGGTGATAACACCGTCGTACTAAGGCTCTTCATTGTCCTCAGGATCCTGTCTTGGCCGCTTTTCAGCAAGGGGAGCGCAGTTCGACTTCCCCTGCTTACGCTTGCCGTTGTGCTGCCGCCGGTCTTGGTATCCTTTTAGGGCTCCAGTCTAGACTAGATCCTTAATGTCGGCAGCAAGGTTTTGGCACTCCTCGGTATCATGACCATGATACTCATGGAATGCGCAGTACTTGTCCAGACTCCGCCGCTTGGACAACTTCACCATAGACTTTGGTTTTTCGAACATCTCAGAATGAAGTTTGAAAATCTCCGCTCTCGGCTTGGATAGCGGAGTTAGTTGGGGTTGGGGTAGGGGCCTTTGTTGATCAGGGCGGGGCCCCAGCCTGGACTGTAGGGGTCCATGTTGTAGCCTCTCAAAGGTGCTTCGTGGACCTCGGCCGTGAACACCGCGGTCTTCATTCTTCCTTTTTTCACCTTGGACAGTGTCTAGGGTTCTCTTGCTCTGGCCCGCTTCATCTGCTCGAGTGAACTGGTCCGCAATACGCCACATCTCTTGTGTCGTTTGCGGGTTGAATTTGACGAGCTCCTTGTATAGCGTTCCAGGCAGAATACCGTTCTGGAACGCTGAAATGACGAGCAGGTCTTTGATATCGTCAACCTGCAAGCATTCCTGGTTGAATCTCGTCATGAAGTCGCTGATTTTCTCATCGCGACCATGCTGAATGGATAGGAGCTGGGCCGAGGTGGCCCAGGATTCGGCTTTTTGGAAGAAACGGCGGTGGAAGGCCGCCCATCAGATCGTTATATGATCTGATATTGCCATGGGGCAGGCTATCAAACCATCTTCGAGCATTGCCGATCAACAGCTCATGAAACAGCTTGCACATGTGAACCTCGTTCAAACATTGGTTCAGCATGTTGTACTGGTACCTCCCCAAAAAGTCATGAGGGTCTGCGAGACCGTCATAGGACATCGGTGGGACTCGGTAGTTGTTGGGAAGGAGAGTCTGGATGATGTCGTTGGAGGAGGAAGTTCGGAGAGCTCCGTAAACATCGAACCCTCCTTGGTGATTTGCCGTCGATACATGGGATCGGCGGGGTGAGTGGTTTCCTCCATGTTGATCACCATGGTGGTGTCGATTATCTAGGTGGTGGAGGACGTGAATTGTTCCGGGGAGCCTCATATCGCTGGCTGCCGGCTCTTGGTGGAGACTGCTCGGGATTCTGTACCCGAGACATTGCTTTGGCCTCTCCCTACCTATTTCGCGGTTGGTCTCGGCCCCGACGGAGGAATTCCATGAACTCTACATGTCGCTCATCAAGGAAGTTGCGAACAGCCTCGTTGAGATTAGGCTGCTCGGGTTCCTGGTTCGTCCTTCGCAAGCGGGAAGGGTCGGGTCCTCTTCCCGCGGGACCCAAAGTGTTGCCCTGCTCATCGAGGGTCTCGAGGCCCCCGAAGATCATACCGTGAGCAGGGCGTTTGTCTTGCCGGCGGCTAGGTCTGGCTCCTCTGCCGTTGTTTGCATGGTTGGCGTTTGAGCGGGTGATTGCCATTGTGTATCTGCCTAGAACTTGTAGATCATAAATTTCTAGTTTTCCACAGGCGGTGCCAGTGATTGACCCCAAGTTTGTAGGTAGATGAGAATAGAAATGCACAAGTAAAGAACACCAAGAAATTATGTGGTTCAATCTACTGAAGTAGATCTACGTCCACGGGGAAAAAGGGGGAAATGTGTATTGCTTTGAGTATGCAAGAGTACAAGAGTGTCTAATTTCTTTTCCTAATGATACACTAGATATTTATACTAGTATAGTGGGCTTACAAGCCCGTCAGGCCCAATCGGGTGGGTTAGTCCAACCCACGAACCTGCTGGGAATAACTGTCTCAATCGTGGAGTGATGGATGGAACAGACGGAGATCATGGGTAGATTAGGGCTGACTCGGTGTAACCACCGATAATGGGAGGTGATCGTGGCGGATTTCTCGGAAATGCCTAACTCTTGAAACTCTTAACACATCACCTCAGCTGGACCGTTTGTTTAACATGAGAGTAATAGATGCATCAATCAATATATTTATTTAAACTATAATAGACCGTTTGTTTCTACACATATATTTGTGGAAATCGAGCCTATCATAAAACAAGCTCAAAGCACTAAACATATATTGGCCTGTCCTAATCTTTGATAGAACATGAACTCTTGTCGTTGAAATAGTGCGAGATGCGTAAATGATTAACTGAAGAAAAAGGCGGAATGTAGGAAGATATTCTCTAGAAGAATTTAGTTTCATATGGAAAAGGGAAGAGATTTGATTGAAGTGTATTGACTTGTTCACTTCAATCGTGTGGGTGTAACAGAACATCGAAGAATAACCAAACTGCGACAAAAGAGGAGTCAAGAGAGTTACCAACACGAAGGAGATGTTCAAGAAGCCGAAAACATCATTCGCCGTCCTAACCCTAATCGGTTGAAAAAGGAAGAGACGACGATGATTGATGGGTCGATCCCATTATAGATACATGTCAAAGAGTGGTCAGACATTCTCCAAAATAAGCAAGAGTATCATACTTTCTTGTACTAAGAATAGTCATATAAGCAAGAAATCTTTGATCTTGATCAGTTTGGTCAAATAAGCATGCAATCGTGCTTGAAAGCGAAAGATGTAAAATTAGGAGAAAAGACTCTTCCCATTTCTTGTTTGAACTCATTAGTTCACCAAGAAAAGCAGTGCATGTAGTAGTTTATAGGGTAAAAATTAAAAATGCCCACTTTTAATTTGTATCTTCAAAAAGTAGCCATTCTCAATCTATATGTGTAAAAACTACCCATTTTTTTTAAAGGGCCCACTTTTCTGCAAAAGTTTATACTTTGGCAGAATAAAAAAACCTAATAAAATCTAAAAGATTTTCGAACTGAAAAGAAAACTGAAAAGGCTGAAAAATGGGGCCCACCCTTAACGGTTGTTGAGAAAAATAGGGGTAACGGGTGAAAATTTATTTCACCCATTAAATTCCCTTAAATTCGCGATAAAATTTTAATTAAAAAAAAAAACCAACGGTAAAAAATTGGAGATATAAATATCTCCTCACCCACATTTTACCCCTTTTACCATTATTCACTTTCAAAATCAGAGAGCAAAAAAAAGAGGAAGATACCGTGAGTTGAGTTCGAGTTCGTTCTTGAGAAAAAAATGGCCGATTCAAACCATTCTAGCCACGATTCACGAGCCCGTGAAGTTTCGGGAGCGAGTAGACGGAGAATTCCGTCGAGGGAAGAACGGGAGAACGCTCGGAATCCTCCACCGCCGGTAAGTTTCTAAGATTTTTCTCTTTCGATTTTTTTGGTTATTCTCGGAATTATTAAGCATGATTATTGTGAGCATGATTATTCGTGGTTATTGAGCATCGTGTTTATACATTAATGTTGTAGTTTAGGGTTTAAATTTTCGCATGGTTTAGGGTTTGGATCGAATTTAGGGTTTGAATTTAATTTTCGGAATTAAAAAAAAAAACCCGTGCTCACGGTAAAAGGCCTCAAATTACCGTGAGCTCACGGTTAAACAGGACGAGAAACCGTGTCCTCACAGACAAAAAAAAAAATGTACTTAATGAGAATGGAAGGATGGATTACAATAAAAGCCAAATTAAATTAGTTTTTAGGCATATTTTTGAGGAATGAGGAGAAAGTTGGCCATTATTTATGCATACATACAATGTAGATTGTAGGGCTCACTTCTTGATATGATGAGCGCATGCAAAGCTATATATTCAAAGAGTTTTTTTTTAATATACTATCTCCGTCACATTTATTTAATTTCATTTACCATTTTGGTTTATAGTAGTACCATTTATCAGTTCAATTTTCAAATATGACAAAAAAATATTTCACTACGATTAACTCCCTCTCCTTATAATAATTACAACTATATATATCCACTTTACTCGTTTTGTGTCCAAAATTAAATGGAACAAATATCAAGTAGTAGTAGCGCAAGTTACTATTCTCTCGCTCATAGCCTTATAGACGTGGGTAGGGATGGCAATCGGGTACGACGGGTGCGGATAGTAGATATCCATACCCATACTCGCGAACAAAAGCCATACCCATACCCGTACCCACTATCCGCGATGGGTACAATCCATTACTCATACCCGACACCCGCGGATACCCATCAACCCGTCGGATATCCGCGAACCCACGAACCATAATTAAATCTATAAATAAGTTTATTATCCAAATATAACAAAAATCAAATTCACAAATATTAATTCACTTTAAATATCATAAGCTTCAAATAAAATTTCAAATCACAAATTTAAATAAAATTACATCATTCCAATTTGGGTTAATGTTGCCTAAATACACAACCTTTTGGTCATTTTCCATTTTTACTACGACTTTCTGAAATAGCGTGTAAATACATGACCTTTCGATGTTGTCCGATTTTTCCCTGAAATTCAGAATTTCTCAT
>JAOWBJ010163384.1:0-11869 GCA_028566335.1 Monarda citriodora | reverse complement strand
CCTAGATCAGGTTATTTAAGGGCAGATATGGCAAAGGCTTCACAGTAAGAGGTTTCACGAGCCAAGGCTCAAGAGTTTTAAATGAGTTATTTCTTTACCAAGTTATTACTGTTAATTCATTGTTTTACAAGTGATTTCGGGCAAAGTGTCCACTGAGTGCTTCAAAGTACTCAGCCCTATATGCGTTTTCCCTGTGTGCAGGTTGAGCAGGTATGGTCGAGATGGAAGCGGTGGCGAGCAGATTTTGGTGGAGCGGTTTCGTGAAAAGGCGCTTGGTGATGCAAGTCCCCATACTTGTGTCTGTATATTTTGTGTATAGGAGTCTAGTTATAGATCTATTTCGCTCATAAGGGACTGGTCTTAGAGCCTTCTCGAATCTAACCTTTGTTGCCAGATCCCCGTTTGTTGTTGTTTCTGCACAGGCCCATAGAAGGGCATTCTTTGAAAAAGCAGAACGATTGTTGGACTCCTGCCCACATCCAGGTCGTTTCCCTCCCTCATCGAGCTTTTGTAGCCAAGGGAATGCCTGCAATGGGTCGAGCATCCATCTCGACTTTGAGACCGTATCTTGCCTTTCTTCTTTTCTTTCTTTCTTCCTTTCAAAATTTTCCCAATTGGCAAGATCACTCAAAGTTGTTGAACCCGCTCTCCTTGTACTTAGTCATTTGTTTCATTTGTATCTATTCGCTCACCCTTGTAAAAATATTATGGATGTTTCGTGTAACAAACTGTGATGAAGTTATTTGAAGAAGGGTTCACTTGATGTATAGCAAGCGATTTATTATTTCGCTCGGCCAAGGCCAAAGTTGTGAGCTATTATTTCAAAGTTATAATTTTATTTAAGGCTTCAATGAGTTTGATTCCAAGCGATGGTTTTCAATAAGGTTCTTAAAGCGAATTAACAAGTAAAAAAACCGCATTGCCCAACGCGTGATTTCCGCTTGACCCAGAGATTTGCCCTCTTTCCTTGGTTTCATTTAACACGTAGTGACTTACGAGCCCACTTTCCTTAATTCCGAGTCCGGGTCGTTATAGACGTCCTTAGTGGTCACGGCTAGTTCTTTGTCGGGTTACTCTGAGTTCTCATTGGTCACGACTTTGTTGGTCACGACAGATTCTTTTGCCCAACCACCAAATCGAGTTCTCGTTGGTCACGACCACGTTAGTCACGGTGGGTTCTTTTGCCCGTCCATCATTCTGTGGGTCACCACTCCAAGTCGGCCTCAAACGTACTCGTCAGTCACGACGAGTTCTTTGTCCGGCCACCATTGCGAGTCGTTTGGACTCACAATGAAATCACCAATAATACAAACCAAACAACAGAACTCGGCCTAAAAGACAAGCATGTTGTGAGATAGAGTCTATTTAGTTTATATATCTCACACTGTTTTTCTCACAACCGATGTGGGATATTGAGTCCCTAACATACATCTTTTCACTGTAAACACCTATTGTTTTAATCTATGTGACATACAGTTTTAGGCAAAATTTAGTGGCACGGAAAGAATACTTCTACATACTCCCTTTGTTAGTATCCATTAAAAGAAAAAATACTTCAAAACAATATTGTAAAACTCGTATTACGCTTCGGTGAAAATGCATGCCAGAAAAATTAAAAAACAAACAAGTCGTATCGGCCGGAACGAAGGGAATAATTTAATAAGTGTGTTTATTTGGGTTGTTATGTGCTGACAAAACTCTTGATAGTCCTTATTATTCATTTAATCTATTTTAGATTTTAATTTTATATAGATATATATAATTCGATATTGATAAAATATTAAATTAATTATTAGCATGGTGTCCGCGTGTTGCGGTGGATTTAATAACACTATATCAAAATGGTTAACGTCGATAATAAAATATTAATCAATTAAAAATTTAGGATTTAATATTGAGCTTTAGGGTTTAGTTCAATCAAAAATCAAAATAGTAGTATCAAAGGAAAAAACCGATATCCATTACTTTTGAGACCGAAACAGTAATACTTTATAAGTGGTTCTTTATACCCATTCCACCTTCAAAAATAAAAGGAAAAACCGATATCCATTACTTTAAAATACGTTATAAATTCATGTGGCAAGTTTGTTGCAACGTCTTGTTTATTTAAATGGGATAAAAAAAATATTGAGTCTATTTTTATATATTAATGGGTAGGACTAAGAAGTAAAGAGTGGTATAAATTAAATCATAATATACTTGCCGAAAAATTGGGTGGTTCATAAGTTTATAAGTAAAATAATTATGAGGTGTTATTTCTACAAAATATAGTTGCATTTAAATTTTCCAACGTTCTTATAAGTGCTATATTAAATTTTATATTATAAAATACTCTGTATTTATTGTGTATTTATACATGCATACACGTGCATACAACTATAATTGTATATATGAAAAATCTCAAAAAAATTTCAATTGTATTTCATGTCATCATTTCTCGCTTTTTTGATTCCTTTATTTTTCTTTTTTAATTTTGTGTTATTTCATAATTATTAAATCAAAGTTTAATCGTTTTTTTCCCCTTTCACTTACGTCCCTTAAAGGTGAAATAATAGTTTTCAATGTTATAGATAGAGTACGGCTCAACACTCTCGATCCAGTTAACAGGCCTAATGTATTTTGGGCCCAGAAGTAACAGGACCAGTAAGCGGTATTGGACCACCTCAGCTACATAACTTACTCGGCAAAATACTTCAGCTCGGTCCGTTCCAGTAGAGCCGAGACCTACCCGTCACTACTCGGCCAGCTCAGCCCAAAAGGCCTACCTCGATGCAGCCGAGGTACCGCGCACATCAGCGGCCAACGACAACCAATCCCTAAATTGGCGCCACCATTCCCTCCCACTACTTTGGAAAGTAGTGGCTATTACTTTGTAACTGCCGCCTAGTCAAACCTGTTATCAACGATCCCAGCAGTTACCATGCATGGCGTCGTGGGCTGTCACCACACGAACACATGGGGTTTGCTAAGTCCATAGATGTGACCTGTTCATATAAATAGTTAGATCCTTAAGAGAAAGGATCACGTTCTCTTGTACGCCCATTTTACGCATTCTCAGTGATAAAGAGCGAACACCTTTTACCTCTGTGGACGTAGATCTACCTCAATACATTGAACCACGTTAAATCCTCTTGTTCGTGTTATGTGCTTTTACCATCTTAACCTTTGCCCAAAACTTCGTATGGAAATATATAGTTTGCCGCTTTGGTATCCCCCATATCTTGGTATCCGACAATGGGACACAATTTACCGACAAAGCCTTCCAAAGTTGGTGTGAAGAGCTCAAGATCCAGCAGAGATTTACCTCAGTAGCTCATCCGCAGGCAAACGGACAAACCGAGCTGACAAACAGAACGTTGGTTAAGGGACTCAAGACCCGGCTAGACCGAGCTAAGGGGAACTGGGTCGAGAACCTACCACAAGTCCTTTGGTCGTACCGGACCACTCCACGCACGACCACGGAAACACCGTACAACCTGGTATATGGGACAGAGGCGGTGATCCCGGTGGAGATCAGACTACCAAGTCCACGTACTGCCAACTTCTCAACTGAGTCGAACGAAGAAAATCTCCGAGCGGAACTGGACCTACTTGAAGAGAAGAGGGAACTAGCTTTTATCAAAGAAGCTCGGTATAATCAGCAGGTGGCCCGGTACTACAACCAACGGGTGAAACCTCGGAAATTCAAGGTCGGAGACTTCGTACTCAGGAATAATGAAGTAAGCAAGGCTGAAAAGCTCGGAAAGCTCGAAGGTACCTGGGAAGGTCCTTACCAAGTCACCGAGGTGTGCAGAAAAGGGACGTATAAGCTGGCAAATATGACCAGTGAGCCCATACCCCGAACTTGGCACATCTCAAATTTGAAAAAGTACTTTGTATAAGTAGGTAGTAACGCATGTGTCCATTTTTTCAACTCTTTGTACAAGTATTTTACAAAAACTACTTTCAATAAAAAAAATGACTAAAAAAAAGAAAGATTTTTCTTTTTTCAAACGGGTTGCAATTTTTTTGCCGCCGGATACGATCTAACAATTATGTTGCATTCTATTCGCTTTTTCGTATGCATCATTTTCACGAGTCTCATTTTAGCCTACCTATACTTTGTACTTTAATTTGTACCACATCCCAAAGGCTGGCCCCCTTTGGAATACTGGTCTGAGGACTAGTCAAAACCTTCTATAAAGAAGGTATTAGACCCCTTACAACCAGAAAAACCCAGTAAAGGAGAAGAAGCACTCCTTACAGTGACACTTCTCCCTAAGAGGGTACTTCAGCTCTCCCACTACAGAGAGTCTTTTAAAGCGTACATAAGGAGACCACTCCTAGCGATAAAACTCGCCAAATCAGGACCTCGAACTTCGGTAATAGCGAAGGGTCGCTCCCTTCGGCGGAACCGAAGTCACGGTGCAATACTCAAAGCACCTAACTTCCATAAAGTTAGTATTATTCCTAGCAACTTGAAGACAATTTGAAGTGTGAGAAGGATGGAATCGTAGTATAATCATCAATTAAGTTTGAAGATACAAGGTATATATTATAGAGGTATCTTATTACAAGCTGGGCTGGAACTACGAGCTACCAGTCCTACTATCGGGCAGCCCTCCCTGAGATACATCTTCGGTTGCTCCAGTTCGAAGAATGACATCTATGTTCACCCGACCACCACCCGAGCTGCCACCTCGTGCCGCTCCTCTTCCTCTTTGATCATCGGTATGAGGACCTCGGCCACTGCCTCGGTCGCCAACTCGACCACCACCTCGGCACCTCAGAACTTCGCGCCGCTCCTGCTCGGTAAAGTTCTGAGGAGGAACTATGGTAGTACCGCGAGGAAGGGGAGTTTGTGATACTAACTCCATCAACCTCGGATATCGAGATTCAAACAAATTGTACATCTTGGAGTAACTCCTCAGCTTATAAACAAGAGATCGGTATTCCTCAGTCAAGGGACCCAGCTCAGCATCGACCTTCTCGCAGTCATTCCATATCTTCTCCATCTCGTCCTCAACCTCGGTAATAGTGAGGCCACCGTTTTTGCGAATAATAGCCTCATACTCCAGGTTTTCTTCGGTGATGATCTTCCTATCGGCTTTGGTGCTTTTTAGCTCCTTCTTCAAGTCCTTCAATTTTAGTTGAAGGTCAACCACTTGAGCTGCACTCTTGTCAAGCTGAAGTTGACTCTCAACAGTCTTTGCCTCGGCATCATCTACAACTCGGGTGTATATGTCTATCCAATACTCCGCATCCGATCTCGAACTCTGTAGTTTGAACGTCAACTTTTTAAGATCTGCAGCGTAGTCATTGGGTTCCGAATCAGACTACAGGAATATAAGAGCAAGACAAATAAAATAAGGAGACATCGGTAAAAGTGAAGTAAATTCGATTTATATTGCAAAGAAGGGAAAAGTACATTGGTGGGCACTACAGCCAAAATACAAAAAAAATCTTATCTAAGAGAAGGGATTCATACAACGGGAGGCGACTGCGAAGCAGCCTCCTTGGTGGCGTCCCCCGGCACCTCAGTCCGCGGCTCCTCTTCCTCTCCTCCGGCACCGGTGTGGTCACCTTCGCCGTCTTCTTCTTCTTCTTCTCCCTCCTCGCCACCCTCCTCCAACCTCAGCACGGGGGCAGGCTCCACGCCCGACAGTCACAAAGCATGCCTCCATGCCAGCATCCAGTTCGGTAGTGCAAGAGCGCACTACCTCGGTAGTCGGGGGGTGGGCAAGGACGCGAGGTCCTCCAGGAGGGGGGGAGACTGCAGCCGAGCCTTGATAACCCGAGTATATGCGTCCATCCCTTCGGACTTCTTCATCAGCTCGGTGAGGTTGTTCACCATGACCGAGAACTGCAGGCAGGTAAAGAGCTTCTCCGCAAAAGCATGGAGAGCTCCCTTCTGGGAGGCCACAATGCCCGCCTCGGCACTTTGCACCGCCTCCGCGACCGCGAGCTACTGTTGTTGCTTCAATTGAAGCAACTCAGCTCGGATAGCGGCGACATCAGCCTCACTCTTCTGTTGGGCCTGCAGAGCCCGAGACGCCCGTGCTTCGGAGTCCTCCACCTTCTGCCGGAGTCGAGCAGTGTCATCCTTGGACTTCGCCAAAGCGCGGCCGAGCTGTCGAAGCTCGGCCACCCCCTCTCCATATCGGCCAGCACCCGCCTGGCACGCTGAAAATAAAAAGAGAGGGCGTAAACAGACATACTAAAGCAAGTAGATTGAAGACATGTGGCAAGACCTTATCTCAACAGCGCTAAGAGGGCATACGGGGTCATCCCCAGTAGCAGGTGTGGGGACGACATCAACCGATATAGCCCGAACCTCAGTTAGGGTTACACCGGTAGGGAAGGGAGCTTGACGACCGAACCTCGTCACCGCAACCGAGGTATCATCGGCAATCCTCTCCGAGGATGCGGTTGACATAGAGATGGTCTTCTGCTTCTTCGGCGCCCTCTCCTCAGCTGGTAGGGAAATGGTGGGGTTACTCCTCAGGGTTTTCCCCTTACCCTTGCCCTTTTCACCCTTGCCACCTCCCCAAAAAGATACTGCAACAACGTTTAGAGTCAGTCATGTAGGAAAAGGGAAAGAATACCAAGGACATGATCAAAGTTAACTAGTTATCCTCACCCTTCTCTACCCCGGCTACATCAGCCAAGATAGTTGAGCTAATGCCAGTCTGGACGAGCTCGGACTCGGCGTTGGACTTGGTTACCACGCCCACTTTCTCCAGCCTGCTCTCGAGCTCGCCCAAGCTTTCGAAGGGAGACGGACCTATGGGACAACTCTGCCACGCAAATTATGGAGCACCTACTCCAGAACAGAAGAAAAATCGGGCTTGCCAGTCCGGATGTTTTGATTTAATCTTCTCCCTAAACCCTATACAGGGGCTGGCGTAATACCAAGATCCCAGTCTCTTGAACTGGAGGCACCTTAGTACTATATCTAAAGTAAGGGTCTCTCCTAAGTGGAAAACCTCTACAGCTAGAGCAGTGAGGTGCCTAAATGACTTCGAAAATAACTGACCTAAAGGATGCTTAAATTTTGTGAAGAGCTCAACGAAAACGGGGATCAAAGGAAAACGGAGGCCGGAATCTAGACAAGCCTCGTAAACGGTGATAAAACCCTCCGGCAAGTGGTCGGCCCTATCGTCGGGCCTGGGAACCCGAGTTTCGCAACCATTGGGGATATAAAAACGTTGGGCCAATAAACCCATCTCCTCTTCCCCAATGGTGAACGCGAAATCCGCCACCTTAGGATCAGCCGGAGGATCACTAACAACGGCGGGAGATTCCGGCAAACTGCCAGTAACGCTACCCTCACCCTTACCCTCAAGGTCTGGAGTAGAAGAAGACATCACTTACTCGGTTTAAAGGATGACACGCCGGAAGAACTAAAAGAGTGATGAAAAATTCACCTGAAAATAGCCGGAGAATGCACGAATGATTGAGAGGATTTGCAGAGCTTGGAAATCGTGAAGGTGGAAAGTGAATGGAAGTTGAAGATGATGTTTCTTTTGTTCAAAAGGGGCCGTCGTTTCCCCTACCCGATAAAGTGCGGGAAACCCAAAAGTCACAATGATTAGGGTTCACTCGCTCGGCCTACGTGTCACGCTCGCGCCACGTCACTTTCACACCAGCCCAGCTGCTGCTTCCTCACCACCCCAGCTCAGTTCCTGTGCCCACTTGACTCCAGCTCGGTGGTCGTAGCTCCGCTGACGATCTAGCCTGCTACCACCTCGCCAAGAAACAGACCGAACCTCATCCTTGCCTCGTCTTTGGTGGGCTCTGATAGAGTACGGCCTAACACCCTCGGCCTAGTTACCAGGCCCAACGTATCTTGGGCCCAGAAGTAACAGGACCAGTAAGCGGTATTGGAACACCTCAGCTACATAACCTACTCGGCAAAGTACTTCAGCTCGGTCCATTCCAGTAGAACAGAGACATTCCCGTCACTACTCGGCCAGCTCGGCCCAAAAGGCATACCTCGGTGCAGCCGAGGTACCGCGCACGTCTGCGGCCAACGACAACCAGTCTGTAAATTGGCGCCACCATTCCCTCCCACTACTTTGGAAAGTAGTGGCTATTGCTCTGTAACTGCTGCCGAGCCAAAACCGTTACCCACGATCCCAGCAGTTACCATGCATGGTGTCGTGGGCCGTCACCACACGAAGACATGGGCTTTGCTAAGCCCATAGATGTGACTTGTTCATAAAAATAGTTAGATCGTAAGAGAAACGATCACGTTCTCTTGTACGCCCATTTTACGCATTCTCAGTAATAAAGAGCAAACATCTTTTTACCTCCGTGGACGTAGATCTACCCCAGTACATCGAACCACGTTAAATCTCATTGTTCGTGTTCTGTGTTTTTACCATCTTAACCTTTCTGCGTTTAGGGATCGCTCATTATATTATTTAAAACTAGCGTGTTGCCCGCACGTTGCCCGGGCAATAATTAAATATAAATTGTGTTTGTGTTGGAATGTGAATCAATTTATTAAACAAGTTAAAAATAAAATTAGATGTTAATTTAAATAATAACTATTGGGCCTGAAAGTAAGAATAAGTCCAGAAGTAGAATTAAAAAAAGAAAAGAATAAATGCATCAGTCAGGAATCGAACTTGTGTATGTATTGTGCATCACTTTCTATTTTTGGTAAAAAACGAGGGTATTTAGATATTTCGCATGTGACAAAATATTAATATTTTTATTTATAAGGAGTGAGATAATTATTAATATATAGTAATATAGATAATATAAAGAGATACTCAAAGATCTCCATGAGAAAACGTCGCTTTCTTGAAAAGTTTCCAAGGCATAGATATTTGCTGTTTCATAGCTGAAAAAATTAACAATTAAAATTCATAGTTGTCACACTCTAAAGAGGCCTAAATGCGACTTAGGTATAGCCTTAATTAAACTGCAATTGGGCACAAGTACAGTCATCTAACGTTTTTTAATAGACACGCAAATCTCTGCTGGAAAATTCAATGCCTTTTATTCCATGTACTTCAGACCACACTTTACATATTTTTCTTATAAATCCACCTTCATCGTTACATTTTACCATCAATAAGGAATACGCAGTCGATATGTTCATGACTACTCCACTGATTAAGAACAATAGTACGTGCTATCATGATATACTGCCTTCATCGCATCCTATTACGTCTGGTTTCCTATTCGGTCCGTACATGCTATTATGCATGTTTCTTAAAATGAAAAAAAATGTGTGTCTACAATTAATTTTCTTTTCTTACAATTAATTACAACCATACATTCTCACTTTATTCTCATTACAATGGCTATTGCATCATCTCACACTAGGCATAACAGTGTGAGATCAAGGTAGTAATATTTTCTGGACGAGTAATCCTTTTTTAGATCCTCTACTGCCAAACCTTGTGATATTTTCTATTGTCTCAATAGATGATTGACACGTGACAAGTTCTAAAATTTAGATTTTCCAATGGTTAGGGTATATATTTTCCTTATATACATCTTAAAAACCGAATCATTGATTATGTCACGTATCATTAATTTATTAAGGTAATAACATGTGCTAAATATTTAGACAATAGAAGATCCGAACTGGAATAATCCTTGTATTTTAAGTTATGAGGTGTTGACAATTTATTGCAACATTGAATAAAAACTTGTGAAGGCATTTCAGAGAGTACAGTTACAACAATTGTGGAATATTAAACTTCATTTAAGTGTTTATTCATCTAAGTAGATTAGATTTATCTAAAACTGTTTCCTCCTATAGTAATTTTGTCGTGGCTCATCATGTCATAGACGAGGAATAATAATCTATACTATTATATAATAATTATTCACCTCTAAAATAAAAGGTTATGCATATGCAAAATAATCAAATTGCCTCTCATTTCTCCAAAAATAGAAGTGCACGTTTATTCCTCCAATTCCATTGTGACGTCATCACAACGTAGTCGTGACTAATTACCAGATCAGCCCCGCCGCCGCGGCGACCATCGTCATAGGAAGGGAAAGGAAGTCGTCGACGGCACTTCTAAACAAACACAAAAATTGTTCGATTCCGCCGCAACGCTCGGGCACCTGCTTAGTAATAATAATAATCTTTTACATTAACAAAAAGAAGCACTCAGTGTGTACTAATCATGAGAAATACTTCATTAAAATATATTTTGAGTATATGCACATAATATATATTTTTATCATAATATAATAATGATACCACATCAAAAGACTGTTCCCAACTAATTGAGAGCACCACGCACGAAGTTCTCCACGGCCCAATTTGATAAGGTCAAGGTTTAGACTTTTTCTTCCTTTTCTCAAGTTCAAGTGTTTATGGTGTATTGTTAGTACTTTTACGAGCCCATGCAATTTGTTTTTGTTTTTTTCTTTTGCAAACACCACTAATCGTCAGAGTGATAGTGCTTTTAAGTTATTGTTATAATTATAAAAAAACATACTTATATACAATTTTTAAATTGTTTATAAGTTTAGCCAAACATCTACTAAATCTGCCGATGCATTTAATAGTATCGTAACTATCGGTGGGAATTAAAACTCAAATAATCTCTAGGTGCGTAATTTGAATGACAAGACGGATTTAAGGCCGAAGTAGATTACATATATGGAGTTCAATAGATATTGAAATTATATATGTTGAAAGTAAGAAAATTTTGTAGTATACTACTACTATAAAATTTATCTGAAAACAGTGAAATTTATGAAATTCGACTATTATTTATATATTCTACCGTTATCATCATATGTGATCGATCTCTACTTTTCGTGAGCTCGTTAACATGCAAGAAAACAAAAAAAGTATGGAGGAGAGAGAGAAGACACACAGGATTTACATGGTTCGACTTGCTATGCAAATCCACGTCCACGGGAGAAATATAAGCTTTGTATTGCTTATGAGTATGAAAGTATGTATGTGTGTTGCTCCTATGCTAAGACCTTTATTTATAGGCTTACAAATAGTATCCTACTCCAACTAAGACTCCTTTAAGGTCGGAGTTTATGGGCCTTAGAGATATACATTAGACCTTTTGTTATTATCTTTTTACATAAGATACATCTGAATCTCTATCTCTCTATAATATCTTCTGAGGATAAGCTTGGAATTGGATTTGGAGTAGGAGCCCCTAAGCAGTTCGGAGTCCGGGATGAGCTGGCCGACGCTGCGTACTGGGCCCTAGGCGGGCTGCGATCTCCGCACGCTGCGATCTATTAGGCTTTGTGTTTGGGCCTGATAGCGTTGGGCCAAGCTGTTCTTGAGGTCCAAATTTATTGGGCCTCGTGCTTGGGCCTAAGTATTAAGCCGTATCCTATCACTTATATTTTTGAGGGGAATCTATTATTATTATATAATAGTATATACTAAAATAATTAAACCTGAAATAAAAAAAAATTACCAATGTAATACCACCACATCAAGCGTGAATATATTAAATACGTGAATGCAAAGTAAACGACATGCTTGTAATTTTTGTGTTTTGGTATGATTAGTATCAAGGAATAGTCCGTATTTCAAAATAATTCTCGAACCAATATATCAAAATTTGGATACGATCCAACTTGAATTTATTATATAGATATAAGACTAGTTAGATGAAATTATTAAATATTGTATTACTGTCCATGTATTTCTACAAATCTATATATACCAATGTTTTGCCCGCGCGTTGCGTCGGGAAAAATTAAATATAAATTGCGTTTATGTTGGAATATGAATGAATTTATTAAGCAAATTAAAAATAATAATTAGATGTTAGTTTGAATAATAGCTATTGGGTTTTAGAGTGAAAGTAGGCCCAAAAGTATAAATAAAAAATAAATACATCAGTTAGGAATCGAACCCGGGTCTGTATAGTACATA